>VYZT01022354.1:0-45061 GCA_013400735.1 Pomatostomus ruficeps
AATGTGCAAAGATGATATAAAGATTTCATAGCTAGTATGCTTAACATAATGCTTGTCATCCTCTGAGGTGTTTGAAAGATCCTGTCTCTTAGCCATGCAACACAATGCATGCCATCTCTCCCAGAAGACTTCACACTTTTACAGTATTTCAAGTCCTTCCTAGGCCTTCCCTACCTCAAAGGATCTATAAATGCATCAAAACCCAATAAATCTATGGAAGAATTTCTGACCTGCTTTCACCAATATCTGAAACAAGTTCCTTCCTTTGCTCCTCAGCAATGATTTCTCTGCTTCTATGTTCTGTAATATGCTGTCATAGACTGCAGGCTCCTGAGAGCTCTTAAGCAGTAGGAAAGTTATCTCCAGCTTGGGCGAGGTGCTGGATACTTTATCATTAGGTTACACTGGTCACAGCATTGCACAAGCTTTTCAAAAGCATATCTGAGTAACAGAAGCTACCAGCCTGAGGCAGGATAATAAAGAGTCCGTAATTTTATCAGGACCACATCTCACTCTAGCATCAGCTAGTATGGATCACCCATTTCTGGCTATGGAATGGCCTTCATAGACCTCTGCAAGGAACAAGGTATTAGTTATGGGCTTGTCATTCCCGAGTTCCTGTCTTGACCATTCCAGGTCCCAAGAAGTTTCCTGGTTTGCCTGATGAAACACTTTATCTCTTCATCAGCTACTTGTCAGTCTGCCCTCAGGGTTGTCTTCTTGGAAGGCTGTATTACTATCATCTTGTCTGCCTGTCAGAAGTTACTACCTGTGACATACCTGTATCCACTACATTCTGGTAGACCAGCCTGTCCAGCCTCATGGTGACCATCAGTGATGGATATATTCCCAAACAGTAAGTTGCCAGTGGATCCTAGCAGACCATTAATAGCAGGCATGCCCCTGCCCTAAATAAGGCAAATAGTTGCTTGTATTGCAAGGTATTCTAGGACCTTACCCATCAGTTCAGAAAGTTCAGACACACCAGAATCATCTACTTGATAGTTTTCTTCATGCCTGAACATTTGACTGTTCCTGATGTAAATGGACATCTTATTTCAGTGAAAAATCACTTCTATGTCCAGAAAGCATGAATCTGCATTCTCAGCAATGATAATTGTTTCCACTGTCATTTTTCACATAGCTCTCTCTTGGTGATCAATGTAGTAAAGCAGCTGCTCTAAGCTCTGTCTCAATGATCCTCACAAATTCCATTAAATGTTTCATTTTCTAAAAGAGATGCCTGTGATATCAAGTAGATGCCAAAAATGAGAATATAATCTGAATCACTATGCACAAAGTGAAAACTGAGACAAAATATACAGGAAGTCCTTCCAACATTGTTGCAGGAAAGGCTTGAATGCATCCTTAATCTCCTGTCTGAGCAAAATAAAACACATTTTGATAAAAATTCCATGAAGTACAATGCTTATGAACCATTCTGTTGACGCAGAGATATCCAACTCCTTTTTATAATATCCTCCTCTCCCTCTTTTCCTTCTTAAAACAATTTACTCCTGTTTTTCTTACTGTCTCCAGCCTTTTTGTGAAGGGCAGACTTTCACTTCTGCTGTGATGACAACAGCAAAAGCCTGGCTCTACTTACTGTCACATGCCACACTTCTTATCAGCCCTTCTTTCTTATCAGAAAAGGCATTTCCCAATGTATACACACAGGAGTTTTCTTAGCCTTTACACTCCTGGAGACACCTTTGCCAGGATGGACACCCTTGAGCCTCTGCCTGTGCTGGATCTGGCTGGGATGAAGTTAACTCTTATCACAGCAGCCTATATGGTGTTCTGCTCACGTTTGTGGCTAACAATGATGGTAACACACCTGGTTTTTTGCCCATTGCTGATCAGTGCTTGCACAGTATCAAGGCCATCTCTTTTTCTCACTCTGGCCCTGCCCTCACCCCCCAAAAACGATCCTGGGGGTAAGCAAGAAAATGAAAGGGATACAGGGGGCAGCTGACCTGAATCAAAGCAAGGTCATACGGTATCGTGCTCAGCAAAAAAGCTTAAGGGAAGGAGCTGGAAGGGAGAAATATGCTTATATGGTTTGTATTTGCAAGTCACTGCTGCCTGTGATGAGGATCTGCTTTAGAGGAAGTGGCTAAACATCTGCCTGTGGATGAGAAACAGTCAATCAGTTCCTTATTTTGCTTTGCTTGCACATAGAACTTTGCTTCACTTATTTAGCTGTCCTTATTAACCCACAAGTTTTCTCACTCTTGCTCTTTTATTGTCTGCCCTATCCCACTGCGGGGGGGATGAAGAGTTAGTGAGCAGTGGGGTGGGTGCTTAGTCACTAGCCGAGGTCAGACCACGACCTTACCGCATTTGTATATCCACAGAGGCATACACAGAAATATTTCTCTGTCTCCCTTGCTCTATATTCATCTGTACTTAGCTTTATTCCAATTTTTATGTTTAAGCCATAATTCATTGAGATAACCAGGTAAATCACACCTGATATCTACAGGAAAGAAAAGGAAGCAACACTCCACATTCCTGGTGAAGACAATAACAGTCACCACTGGTACTTTCGTCAGCCTCTTCTTTAATGAAATCTCTGCTTTAGTCTATAGTCTGCACTCACCTTTCTGTAGGCATATGACTTTGTGTATGTTAAGATCTAGTGAAGTCCAGTGATTCCCATCAGTTTAAAGCCAACTAAAATTGGTAGGCAGGGATACAGAGACAAGTCCTTTATCAGCAGAAGAAAATAGACAATTAAATAGTTCTGAACTGTAATTTATATTATTTTCTTCTGCAATCTAACAAAATAAATGTCATATCTATTTCATGGTACTATGAATGCCACTTTGGTCTTGGGGCTCAGAGTTAGAATTAGAAATTTCTTGGTTAAACAGTAAAAAATCTGCCATGTTCTTTGCTAAAAAGGAAAAAAACCCACACAAACAAAATGGCAAAACAAAAAAACAAAACCTCCCAGGAGAATAATATGGTTCAAACCAGTAAAAACATACTCCAGGGATCATTCATAGAGTTTCAGTCTCATGCTAGAATATGTTTCCAGCAATGAATAAATGAACAGACTAGTCACATGTTGGATTGCATACTAAAACCTGTGCAAGTTATTTTACACAACCTTCTTCAAAGTAGGATTGAGTTAAAATTGGATTTCTCCTCAGACTGATTATCTAATGTGATAGAGAATACACAGTCCAAGAACAAATTTAGATTTCTGTGGAAAATTAAACTGTAATGTGAGGTTATCCACTGAGGCATTAAATATAGCTGTATAATTGTATCGGCAGATGACAACTGTGATATGACTAAACTTCATCTGGTTTCCAATGAAGACTTACAAAAAACATGTTCACTAAGGACAGATGCTTCCTTTGAAATATTTGGAGGGGAAAATTGATTTTCACAGTACACTTTTCATAAACAATCACCATACTTGAAACTTCTGAAGAAGTAGCTCAAGTGTGAAAGTTTCTGCTATTGAATCACAAAGGTAAAGAGACTTCAGTGTATGGTCATTTTCATGAAAGAGAGTAACCAAAAAGCTCTAAGCAATTTGAGTACTCACCATTCAGTATCACTCAGAGCATTATAATAATTTCTCCCTTTAGTTTTCTTTAAGTGAAATATTGCCAAAATATATTATTATAGAACTATATGCTTTGTTTTCAATCTGAGTCAAAATACTTGTAAAGTTCTGTACCTTTTTGAAATCAAAATATTCATAAGAAACAGGTACACAAAATGTAGGGTCATTTTTTTATCAGCTAAACAGCAGAGAAGTGACTAATAACATCTACATATTTATAAAATTGCTACTTAGGACCAACTCAAAAATAAATATTCTATTGATGACTTAACAGATCTTTTCAAGAAATATTCTGATTATGCTTATGATTTACCAAAGGCATAAATCCAGACGGACATTTCATTAGCCATCTTTATTTGAATTATTATTTTCTATTTTTCTATTTTTATATACTAGTCTCTTCCCTGTGTGTGATAATCATAGAGTCATTTATGTTGGAAAAGGCCTCTAAGACCATCAAGTTCAACTAAATGATGATGGGGTACACTTGAGCATAAAAAAATTATGTCTCATCCACATCTGGCAGGGGTAAAATACCTTTTAAAAGATTTATGCTCTTTATGCTGTTACCAATGGCTAAGAAGGGGAATATTGGTCCTGTTCCACAAATAGGATCCCTACACATGGTCTAATGCTTTTAAAAGTTATAATGACTCCGTATGGGTACATGTGTGGTGTTTATCATAAATCAGGTTGTGTTACTCCTGTACTCTTAAGATGACAGTCCAAAACCTATCAGGGTGCAATGCAACAATGAAATCAGAAGAACTTATATAACTTACAACAATAACAAAAGTGTCTCCAGTGAGCTACACAGTGGCAGGAAAATTAGGTGATGGAACATGAAATGTGTTCCAGATGCTTCCCACTCTTGCAATTTTTTTGTTGCAGGTAAAAAAATAGAATTTAATTTCTAACATTAAAATTTTGTGTAGCTCTGACTGATTGAGGCAAAAATGTAACCTTTTCTTGTCATTCAAAAGTCTGTATGGAGAATAAAAATAATTCTTATGCTTTATGGTTTATTGATGGTCTTATTAACTTGAAATACTTGAAATACACCAAAAATAATTATGTTGCACATCTTCATATAGCAAAAATTTTTTAAGCTACTCACAAGGAAAGACATATAAGTATGAACCTCTGGTAAAAGTAGTAGTTTTATAAAGCAGCAAGATACCATGATTAAAAGGAGAAAAAAATAACATGCTTTCATCATTAATACCATAAATGCACCTGATAAATCATATAAAAAAATGTTCTGGATTATGAAAATGGCAGGGAAGGAAAAAGGCATGGTCATGACCCCTATCAGGCCATACTACGGGAACACAAGGTGTACAGTAGGGCTGCTATAAGCTAGTAGTGGAGAATAATTGAATCTCTTAATGTTAAGGCTGGTGGTGTGAAAGTTGGATGCCTGGAGGAAGTGAGAAATCTCTAACTTGTATGACAGTTTGATCTGCCTCTTTCTGTACCTGGAACACTCCTCTAAGGATTGTTTCCAGGGTATATAAAAGCCTTGACAGCTGCAAATGGAGTTAAAGACAAAAGCTAAAATAGAAAATATAAAGCTAGACAGTTCAGTCTAAAATTTAATAGTCAATGTAAATCATAGCTTATTCTCCTGCTATAAATAAGGCAAAGCAGATATCAAAGGAACATAATGAGCTACACTGGAGGCTGATGTAATTTGAGTTAGCTCCTTTGGAATCTAACTGGATTTATATCAGACAAGGATTCTTTCCTACAAGCTGTTTTTTTTAAATAAAAGAGACAAGGCAAGCAGGGGGTATAAAACATACCAGGGGAGTGCATAACAATAGATTGATACAAATAAAGGGTTATATATTAAGACTTAAAAGGATGTGATTTGTTGAAACTCGGCTTTGCTGACTCTGCCTTGTGGTATGACTATGAAAGGATCCTACCTCCACAGTTAAGAAACTGGAGGTGGTCAAGTGAGACTAAGAAGAGGATCAAATAAGGAACATGATGAGTGAAAGAAACACTTACGGACAAAGAAATCCAATTTTCCGTCATAACTAATTTTATTGTGAAAGAAAAATGAGTTAAGATTGGTGAGAAGGAAAGACATATGAACAGATCTACATATGTGTATGGTTTGCAATTGCTTCTGCTGATTTTCACAGGCTGCAAACCAATCCCTCATCCTTCTAAAAGGTAAACAATGATCAAAGCTTTAATAATTAAAATATCTCCAGAAGCACTTCACACAGAAGAAAGCCTAGACCTAGTGGAGTCAGGTGTCAGGTGAAATGATTACACTGCTTTTAGCATTGTCATGGTTCAGCAAAAAACTCCTGTCAACTTCCAAATATCTCCTGCCTTCTACATACAGAATGGTTTTCTCCAGCTTTAGTTATGGTAAGTCTCATCAGCTTTGTCAGACTGCTTCTTAGATCCAGTATTTTTGTTAACTCTTCACTTGCTGTGGAGCTTCTACATAATTTCTAAACTGGTATAGTTATGGTTTTTTCTAATAGATCTCAATCTCTGCCCATTAGTATGAACCCATATTTGCTATTGATTTAATGAGAATGATCATATTTCAGATTATTTGATTTTAAAGAAGAGACATGGAAAGAATAAAGGTGTTATTTTTTCCATATTAAAGAGGGACTAAATTTAAACATCAAGAGAGCTACATTATGGGCATAATAATCACCAAAACAAATGTTTTGCATCATTTAATGTGGTTACTTATCTGCCTTCTAGAAAGACTACATTTAACTTTCTTAACTGATATTAAAATTAAAAATTTTAAACACAGTATGTTAAATTTAGAAGTGTCAAATGGATTGACATAGAAGAATTAAGCTCTGTCAAATTGGAAATTATCATTTGAAAATTAAATTTGCAGTTATTTATGTAACATTTGAAAGCAAATTATAACCCTCTGAAGTGAATTAGGAAGATTTTTTTCTATAGGAGACAAGTCTTTTATGTAACCACAGAAAAGCAAAGTATTTTAATTATTCTACTTATTCCTAAATACCCATACCTCAGCCCCAATTATTAGTAATTTTTGGCCAAAAGTTGTGTTTTAGGTACTGGATTACCTTGCTTTTCTGTATCCTTCCTCTACCAATCATGCTTTTCAATGTTCTTCTCATATGTAGAGTAAGATCATTCTAGCCCTGTTGTAAAACTTTGAAAAATGTCCAAAGAAACAACATTCTGTGTGCTACATTTGAGTACATATGGTATGTGCACAAACCTGGATTGTTAAACTACACATGGATTATTTTGCAAAGATTCCTAAATATCTGACATTTGCTCTGAGGAGGTCATTAATGGGCGAAGCTTAAGCTGATCTCTTGTGTGTTACAAGAGCACACAACAGAAGGGCTGGGAAAAGTAGTATTTCAATCAAAAACAATTATTAACATTTGACACTATTTCTCAACTCCAATATTTTTGCTAACTCATCAGTGATTTTGGACCACCAAGTCTTTTTTAAATCAGAATAAGGTTTTACTATGAGGCAAGTAAGTCCAACTTTACCATTAGGTACATATGCAAAACTTGAAATTACAGCAATGCTCTGAGTGCTTTCAAAATCTTTGGAAAAACAAAAAAGTAGTCAAATTACAAATAAAGGAATTATTATTGGCTAAAGTAATAGCTAAACAGTCCAGCCTACCAGATTAATACAGAAATACCTCATCTGTAACACAATTAAAATTACTGAACACAAACTTTGGGTCCTAGTGTCACTGATATGTCTTTTTCAAGAAGCAGACTTGTCATCATCCTGGATTCTTCAAATGAGAGAATGCTGCTCATGGTGGGATTTATCGTTCCTTGATTTTGGGTAGCTTGAGTTTATTTTTGTTAACAGAGATTGCTTTCTCCTCACTGTAGCTCAGCTAAAATCTGGACATGGCCTGTCACCCTTTCCCAAGATCAACTAAAAAAGCTGCTGTGTTTTGGGGGTTTTGACCCCTCAGTTTGTCAGACCGTTCCTGTAAACAACATTGTCTAGCTCAGGCAGGTTAGGCATTAGCAAGGAAAAACTGAGCTTATAGTTCTAGCCAAGGTGAGTCCAGATGAGTTCTCAGAACATGCAGAACAAAGTCAATTCAGTATCCGAGGCCTTTTATTAGAAATGGTTCTATGATATTTAGGGATTTACATTCTATTGGGGCCTAAGTCTGGCATAAAGAGAGAAAGAGTTTTTTGAGAAAAATTGACCACATTTACCAAACTGGTGGGTGCATTCAGCCAAAATGCAGGATTTCCATTTGGAAAATATGATAAAAGTATGTTCAAGGAGACTCTTGAATTTGATCTCTGCCCTGGTTCCCTTATTTTACTACTTGAAAGCCATTCAATAGTAGCCTTGAGGCCTGTGGGAACTTTGCCAAGAACTTCACTGAGCAAGATCTTTCTTAAAATGTATCTATTTAAAAAGATACACTGAAAAGAATGTGGAAAACAGCGACACACATCAATGGCATAAATCAGGTTCTAACACTGGACTGGCTACCTCAATAGATTAATTTTATTTTATTTACTTCTGATGTAGTAAATGGACCCATATGATCCAAAAGAGCTCTTTCAAAAGCAAGGACTCTTCAGGCATCTGACAGAGAGTAGCAAGCATGGTGATGTTTAACCTATCTTCAGTGTGCATTTGTAAGTAATTAGTTCCTATGTGTGTGTGTATGTATATCTCTCTCTTGCCACAATGCATCCGGCGGGGGCATCGGGCGTCCGCCCACGGTTTCAGGGGCTGCCGGGCTGCTTCGGGGGCACGGGAGGGCTGGCAAAGGTCCAGCAGGGTTTCACCTAATCAGCTGGTGTTCCAAGTGTGCCAAGGAAGGAGAGACAAGTGGAGGGGCTTTCCCAGATGTTTTATTCGGGCACCAGGGTCATGCCAGGGAAGCACTGGCACTGTGTGTTACAGTTACATATATACCAACACGAGACAGCGGGGTAGGGTACAAGCATCCTATGAGGTAGGAGTGCTGGGTTTGAATTTGGTGGGCTTTGTATAGGATTGTGAAATACAGAGCCCTCCAGGGGGGGAAACCAGATACTGNTTCCCGGAGGAGAAACCACATACCGGGGAAGGGAGGGGGGAGACAGCAGTGCCTGGCCATGGGAAGGACCGAAACCTGGCCATTAGCACACCACAACACCCTCTCCCTCTTCCTCTCTCCCCACCCCACTTCTCCTCCTCCCCACCTTTAGAGAGTATTTTTGATACAGCTAAGAGTGCCTGACCAAAGTCAGTGATGCAGACAGGCAGTGCTGTGTTTACAGAGACCTGCAGCTGACTCTAATTTTTGTGTGTCTTTTACCTGTGCATATAAATACTCACTGCAAGAGATGAGAAGAAATCCTGAATTCCAGATGGATGGTTGTCTCCTAGAACTCGGCTATTACAACTGATCAAGGGATGTAAAAGAAGGAATGGCATTAAGACAATCTTGTACTTGTGAGAGAAAAACCAAACAAACAATGAAACAATTTAAATCCCATGCTTTCTGCAAACAGTGTGCTCTAAGGTTCAGAAAGAACAAACTCTGTCCTCAATTTCACTTCAAAATGGGATCTAAAAACAGGTACACATGAAAACAAAAATCTTTTCCATGAATGTGAGCACATAGAAAATAATAACATTATAATATATAATAAGTAATAATATATAGATCTATTAAAAAATCAGACTGAGCCTTGAGTGTCATAATGCTACAAATCCTCACATAATTTTTTGAGCGTACAGTATTTATTATCACCTGCTTCCTTTTTCTTTTCCAATGCAGTATTTTAAGTGCAAAACCATCTAAATTTTCAAAGTCTGTGTTATGTTTTTGTTATTAATATTATAAATTAAATTGGAGGGATATATTATGTGCAATTTTGGGCTAAGGGTAATAATACGGAAATATATTCCTAAAACATAGATTTGATTGAATTTGAAGACTAGCATTTAAGTAAATAATAGTACTTCACAGCGCATCATACTGTACTATGTGATTTAATCTGATTTTTTATCCATGTGATTCCATTTAACACTAAAGTGTTTCACATTTTGCTTCACACAATAAATGTGTTTGCAGAGACAGATTTCCAGATACATACACTGGAAATTAATGTAAACCAAGAAATACAACATCAGCACAAATAGACAGAAGGGCAATAGAAAATTTCTTGTTAAGCTTTCAGGGATGCCCAGTGAGAAATACATAATTATGTGGAGAAAAAGGGTAAATTCTAGCTGAATGAAATAGTGCAACTATTTAAGTTTTTTATGATTCATCCCATAGCCAAATATGATTTTATGCTAAAAGCTGAGTTCATAGAAAATGAACTTGCTGATGTTTAGATTTTACAGGTAATGCTCAGATGACTTTTCTTTCTTGATATCTCACTGTGGAAAGTGCAAAGTTTTGTATCTTGTTGCATTTTAACCCTAGACAACAACTACACACCACACAGATGCTTGCTCACTCTTCCCCCCACCACAGTGGGATGGGGAGGAAAATCAAAATAGGCAAACCCCATGCATTGAGATAAGAACAGTTTAAAGACTGTATTGTTAGTATTATTAAGGAGACAACAAAGAGAGGGAGAGAGAGAAATAAAACTTCAAAAAACAAGCAACAAATAATACAACTCCTCACCATCCACTGACTAGTACTCATCCCACCCCTCAGTAACGATCGGTTCCTCACAGCCAGCTTCCCCCAGTTTGTACACTGGGCATAGTGTTCTGTGGTACTCAATATCCCTTTGGCCACTTCTGTAGGCTGTCCCAGCTGTGCTCCCTCCCAGCTTCTTGGGCTGCTCCTCACTGGCAGAGCACAGCACACTGACAAGCCCTTGGCTTGGGGTCAGCACTACTCAGCAACAGCCAGAACACCAGTGTGTTACCAACATCAGTCTCATACTAAATCCAAAACACAGCACTGTACCAGATACTAAAAAAAAAAAAAAAATTAGCTTTATTCTAGCTAAAACCAGAAAAATCTACTTCAAACTTCAATTTTTGATACTAAAATTTTCCAGTTACATAACAGGTTTTTTTTTTAATGTTCATACTACTTTTGGGGAAATAAATTGTTGTTTGTGCTTAAGCAGCATCTGATTCTGTTAATTAGGGATTTATTAAAACAGATAAGCAGTGTTAAATTTGGTTTCAACCTAACAGATCATGCCCCAAGCAAAACACATTCTAGTACTTTTCCCAGCTACAGGAGTACATAGTGAGAGCTGAGTTAATGCATTCAAGATAGGTGTTCACTCCTTTCTCTGAGAAAATGCTCTTCCAAACCTTCTAGAAAGAATGTATCCTAACTATTATGGATTAAAGTCTCAAAGGAGATGGGACGTTAAACACATTGTGTTGCAACTAGATGAATTGTAAAATTTGTGAGTCAGAAAGAAGAACCTAGATGAAACGCTAAGAATTATGGTTAGAGTGTGTATGCTAGCTGAGCAAAAAAAATCTCTAGTCCTTGCTTTCAAGACGATAGGTATGAGGCATGTTTTATTGGATGGGGGGTTGGGGTTGTTATTAAAAATATAACATATAGTACCAAGATGTGCGATCAGAACTTACATTTAACTCCTTCATGGGGTAAATGGATACCACAACATTATGAAGCTAAAGAGTTAAAAGGTTTTTTGTTTTATCCCTAACATAGCATCTTCAGGAGAAAGCACAAAAAATAACCCAATTTAGAGAATATATTCTGGGGTTTAAGACATTATATTGGAAGGTAAAAAGGAAATGTGAATTGACATCACCTACCAAATAGCTGCATAAAAGATGAAGAGGGTGAAGTCATCTCTCTTACGAGGTATTTGCTGAAAGAAAGAACTTGCTGTAGTTTTCTTGAGTGAAGAAAATGTATGGACACATAATTTACATAATAAGATTTCAGACTGAGAATTTTGATTAAAAAAAGGGAACAGGATTTATGAGGCACCTCAGTCATAAACGATATTTGTTGGTTTGTTTCTTCCTCCACTAGCCACTTTGGTACTTTTTGGTTCATGTGGCTTTAGGTGACCCCTTACTCAATGTACGAGGCAAGGAGAATGTATTCTGCAATGTTTTATATTCCCTGTGTACTGTACAGGAAGCCTGTCCTGCAACTGAGATGTTCATAGCTCGTCTGTATTTTTGCATAGGTACTTATGGGCCAGACCTTGAAAGAATGACATAGACATTTTGAATGATTTCCCATAGAATTTTATAAATTGCCCAATAACAAGAAGAATCTTTAGAGGAACTTAGGATAGAAAGAAATATTTTTCAGGATCTGGACCATAACAATTAATAAATTCTTAGGATATGATATTTTTCCTCCTTTTATTTTTTTCTTAGTGGTTTTGCCTTTCCTTCATGTTTTTTGATTTTGTTTTTTTTAATTATTTTATTTAAATTAAGAGAAAAATAAGTATTTAGTCTTGTATTTTAAGATCAGTCATAAATATATCATGGTCCTTTATTTGTAAGGTTTTGTCTTGAAAATTCTACTTTATAACTAAAACTATATTGTGTGTACATATATATATATATTTAAGTCTTGTGTCATTTTTGTAAATGTCAGGCAAAGGTTTCATTTTACCCCTCAAGATTTGTTGAAATTGTCCAAATATGATATTTCTTCACCATTTTTGAAAGCCTTCAAGGTTCTGGACACCCAGCTAATAACAGATGACATGATTTCTTATTCTCTCATAAATACTGTGCAGTTCATGGAAGAAAAGTCAATTTAATGGTTTATCTCTTTTCCTATTCTCTTTTACTCTGTAGCTTATTCAATCTTGAAATTTTCAACTTCATCCTTCACTGATCTTTTATTTTGCAGTGTTCAAAATCTTTTTAGAAATGTGGTTAGCATCTCTTAATATACATATCTATTTCAATTATCTCTTTCCTTTCTAATATCCCCTTTATCTGTTTTACTGTTTTCGTCACTCTTCTCAGATTTCTATTTCATCTTTCTTTGCATTTTTAATATCCTTTTTGTCTTTTTGTCTTTTTTTAGCATTCTTCTCAATGTCTGTAATTCACAATTTTCTTTTGTCATTTGATAGCTCTTAAAGAAAGATTTATTTAGTAATTTTAGCGTGTTTTTTTCGGTTAACTTGATAATTATATGACATGGTTATTACACAAAACCATCCACTGTAAGCTTTTTAAAACACTAAACGTTTCTTCTTAATCGATTCCTTCCTCTATATCATTACATTTAGTTGTAAATAATCCCTTCAGATATGGCCTGCTTGAAATTAAACATTTATTCTGGTACTTATGCCTGACTGAAAAAGATTTGGACAAACACAAATGCAGTGACCACAGTACAATTTAGCAGCTGCACTATTTTTGCTTTTTATACTGCATTGGCTATGAAAATGGCAACCTCTACTTGGGTCACTTTTTCTGATTTTGAGGGCGCATTGCTTCACCGTCTCCTCTTCCTTCTAAAACTTCAAATTTTAATATATCCATGTTTCATATTTTCATTTTATACTATTTCTATTTCAACATATGCCTGTACTGCTAAAATCAGTCATAACCTAAAGTGTATTATCTCTATAAAGTATCAGTACTTATCTGAAAAAATCATGGTCTTCTTTATATTTTATAGCATTCAATTCATAACTCACCTCCATTTGTCATTCATAAGTATATCTGTTCTTTCTCTGACACATTTCATATATCATATATATCCCCCCTCATTCAGTCCATGTAACAGTTCTGTCTTTAGATCCTTAATAGACTAAAGTAAAACTTTGGAAATTCTTGTTTCTCTGTGAGTACTTTTTTTTGCATGTGGATTTACATAGCTAAAATCAATTTCTTCTCATATCACAGCTGGCATTGTCACCTAAAGTCTTTCTTCAAGCCCTTGTGCCCTTGTACCCTGAATTGTTATGTGGTTATGTTCATTTCTTGAGTCTGTATTTTTATTTATAAAACTGGCGGAGTTTCCAGTTGTCCCCAGTAATGTGCCCCTGAGCACTTGGATCTGACCTGTACCTTTCCAAGCCTGAAATACTTTCACATATTTAATTATAATTACTTACATAATTATATAGATATGCATATTCTTACTGAAACTCATGTAAAATATTCATGTGGTTTCGCAGGATCAACAGCTAAATTCTTACATCTGCTGAAGGGTCTTCAGGTTGTGGTGGGTGCAGGATGCCAGATGCCCACCAAAGCTGCTCTATCATTTGTGCTCTTTAACTGGGCAGGGGAGGGGAGAAAGTAAGATGGAAAACTCATTAGTCAGATAAGAAGAGTGAGATCTTGTTCACCAATTACCATCACAGGCAAAACAGACTCAACTCGGGGAAAAATTATTTTAATTTGTTACCAATCAAATCAGGGTGAGATAATGTGAGATAAAAACTAAATCTTAAAACATCTTCCCCCACCCCTCCCATCTTCCCAGGCTTAACCTTACTCATGAATTCTGTACCTCCTCCTCCTCAACAATGCATGGGGCAGGGAAATGGGATTGCAGTCTGTTCACCACATTATCTCTGACACTCCTTCCTCCTCATGAGTTGGACTCCTCACACTCCTTCCCTTCTCCAGTGTTAGGCTGTTCAGCCTTGAGAAAAGCAGGTTCAGGAGAGGTTTTCTTGCTCTCTATAACTGCCTGAAAGGAGGTTGTGGCCAGGTGGGAGGAAGTCTCTTCTCCCAAGTAACAAGTGACAGGACGAGAGGAAACAGTGCTCTCTCAGTAGATAAAATGAATGGATAAAAATGGTCTAGAAGGGCTCACCAGTGAATAGAAGCATCCATCTACCCCTGTAGCTATAGTACCAGGGTAGAATTTGTAAGTTATATTGTCAACATGTCTTGGCTACTCTAGGGAAAATTCTCTTCCCTTGGGAAGTTTTATCCAACTTTTAGACAATTAATTGTCTTTATAAATGTGTATGGAGAGTAAGTATCTTAACAACCTGACTCTGATTCCATTTAGGGGGCAATTCCATAATTAACCATCAGCAAGCACTTTCCTTGCCACTGAGGTTATGCCTACACTTCATCCTCAAGAACTGGCCATGAAACACAGAACAAGTAAAATTTTAAACCTCTGAAGTGGTTTCTTTGGGGGTAGTTGATGTGAAGTCTTGGGTGTAGCCTTTTCCATCCCAGGAAATATTTGTTGGAAATGCCTGTCTGCAGACATATTTTGTGGGTTATGGTGCTATTCTCGGTAGGTCTAGATAATTTCTGTTCAGACACTGTTCATGCCCAGCAAGTTCACCTCCATGAGGAAACAGCTAAATATACACGTATCACCTCCTTTATGTAGCAGTTTTCAGTCCTTAGAAAACTTTCCAAATGCATACAGTGAAACTATGCAAAAGGCAAAGAACATCAGGAATATTTTCAGCTAGTGGTAAACATATAAATTTTTTCCACTCAAAGACTACATCAAAAGTAAACATCCGCAAAAACTGACTTTTTTTCCTCTTCCTACTGTATCTCTGAGACTGCAGTATTCAGACTGTCTGGTCTCTTCACATATTTATTTCTTTTTAATTCTGCAGTTATGGATGTGTCAATTATCACACAAGATACAAATAACATTATTGATACTTTTTCCGTATTTAAAGTTTGCTATAGATGTGGCTTCAGGTTTTAATGTTTAAAAGTAACCCTTAATTTATGTTCACACTCTGCATTTTAACTTCTGAAAAAGTCAGAGAAAAAAAGTAACTATTCCAGGATCCATAATTACATTTAAATCATCTGACTCCATGGCTGGTGACAGCTTGTTTCATCCAGAATGTATGTAGCTCAAAAAGTCTTAACATATAGGAAACTAAAACTAGAGGAAAGTAAAAGGTTCTAAGTAAGAGATTCTCTTTACAATAGCTTAAATTCTGCTCTTAGCCAAGGACCAATGAGTCCTAGAGTCAATGAATTAAATGACAACAGCATTCTGATATCTGTAATGTTATAAATACTAGAAGATTGTGTTAGAAAGACACATCTCACTTTTCTTTTTATGCGTAATCTCCTTTCAAACAGAAAAAAACCCCCTCATTGTTTATTAATCAAAAATATTTTGTTTCTAAGATGACAGTAAATTTTGCAAAAGGATACTCTATATGCAAACTAAAAGAACCCAAAACCACGAATCTAAAAGCAATGCTGAATGGCATTTCCAGATATCGCTAGATGAAAATACCCTTTTAAATCTTAACCAATGCCTTAACTAATGAGCTTCATTAACACTGTCCTACTGCCTTCTGACTTCTGAAGGCAAGAACAGAGTTTGCACTTGGAATGAAATGTATTTTAATTATAAAGAATATTATATCAAGCACCCTCTAGAAATGAAGCCTGTTTGATTAGAGCTAGCAAGCCCAAAGAGCACTTTTTGTGCTTGCAAATCCTAACCCTTTTTTTGTGCAAATAGTTATCAAGGAATTTGTCATGGTCTAAAATCCTAAGGGGTTCTGTTTGTTCCTTCAAAAGCCTTTAGAAGCAAATACACTCAATGACTCAAGATGTCCTCCTTTCCAAAGTTATGCATTAAACATTTCAGGAACAGACTAATCATGTGTTTAACTTCTGCTCCAAAACCATCAAGTCCAGACAGCTTTGTTGACTTAAAAGTAAGGCTAGGTTTATTAACCCATTTTGTAGACAAATATTAAGTGCTGCTTTGTGTTGAATCCTCTTGGAAGGCAGAATAAATTGACTTTAATTGGAAATATATCAGTATTTTGTGAATCATATGTCCTATCTACAGTAAGACTAAGTAGGGACAAAGAAAAAGCATCAATAGTTCTGCCTACATACATAGGCATTTAAGTAAATTTTTAAAATGTTACTAAACAACAAAAAGCCTTATTGGAGTATAGAATTCTTGGTAGATATAGAAAACATTCATTGATATACTGCAACATGCTATATAGAAATGTTACTAGTATCTGCCCCTTCCTTTGATGCTATTCTCACCCTCACAATGTCCCTCTGATGTCACTGTTCTGTAAGGGGTAACACAGAAAGCCTTCAGTATCCCAAGGCCCTGACCAGGAGGGATATGATGTTCATCTTGGTCTTAGTTTTGTTTCCTTGCCCTGGACTGTTGCCTTCTGGCTGCTCCCACTGGGTGTGTGCATGGCCCTGCAGCCTCCCCAGGCTCAGCCCCCTCAGAGGCTCTTGCTTGTCAGGTAGCAACTCCCTGGGTTTGTCGGACTCATCCAGTGGAGGCACCAACACTGTGGTATTACAGAATGTAGGTGACAGAGGAACAGGCCTTGAAAGCCAGAGTGACCTCCTGTCTTTGATCTGGAAGAAGTCCTGGGACCCATGATAAAACATCCAGGTCACCAGGGAAGTGGTAGAAGAGTATCACGTGTTTGTGAACTGCTGGACCTGTCAGAGGTGAGAAGGGTGAGGGAAGGTGACTCTCTCTTGCTTTGGAGAAGAAAGGCATGGAGCAAGCCTGGTGGACAGAGCACTTGAGACAAGCTGCCACCACTGGCTGCAGTTGTGCAGCATCAGTTGTCGCTGGGTGAGTATTTTGCAGGCAAATCACCCACTCTTTGTACACTTTTGTTATTAGTATTGTTGCTAATTAGTATTGTTTTCTTATCTCTTTGCTGTTTCCAGTAAATTTTTCTTATCTCAACCCATGATTTGCATCTTTTACGCCTCCAGTTTTCAACTCCATCCTCAGAGCTGGAAAGGGAGGGGAAGGTGGGGAGTGATTGAGCAGGGTCTGGTTTGGGAGAGTCTCAGTGGGAGCACTGAAATGAGAAATACTATTATTAAACCATGACTACTCACTACTGTAAAGAATATTAATTACCCTAGCCTAACCCAGCATATTCCACATCCCTTATTCCATGCCATTTATGTTGCTCAGGTTCCACACTATCCAGTACATCCTCATCAACCACCATCCCCTTTCTCATCCTTTGATATTGCACACAAATATGATTCCCTTAGTCTACGTAACGCCCCCATGAAATGTCTGTCAAACATTTATAAATGTTCTTTGGGTTCATTTAGTCCAGGACTTCGGTTTCCCTCTGTTGTGGTGGTCACTCAGGACAGGAGAGGTAGTATGTTGTGTGGAGTTACTGGTCTCCAAACCCAGCCCAGATTGAAAAATAGAGACACATCAGTTATAAACAAGGAAATCAACCTGAAAGCTGTTTAACAGTTTCAACAACCACATTTTTTTAAATTTAGCTTTCTTGATCCACCACTTACTCCAAGCCTTCAAAATTCTAACATTGTGTGCCTAGTCTGTCCTTTTAATTTGTGTTTTGTATTATAAAGATTTTTTTTTAATCAACAGGAGAAAACATATAAGACCTACATTGACACAATTTTTATGAATATTTTGATCAGATAAATAATATAAAAGAGTTAGCTGTGCTTATAAGTAGAAAATTGTGACTTATAAGGTATAGAAATATCAGGAGTGCTGTATTTGAAATGTACAACTGAAGAAACCTCGCCAAGAAGTTACTGGACCTTTATGTTTCAGTCAAGAACCTATGGAGACTGTCATGCTCACCAGTTATGCTGCTTGGAAACCCACTCCCCTTCCCACCTTGATTTTAATATCAAGGATTCCAATCAGTAGACCTTAGTAGAAACAGCCAATGATTGTTTTAGGATAAGAATATTGACGAAGTTGGAACTATTGGAACCAATCAATGTAAAGGATAAATTTAAGAGCAGGCATAGTATGTATAGTGTGTTAAAGAACTTACATAATGATAATTTAGCAGAAGTATTTAAAAGGGATGGGTTGTTTTTGTTGAGTGAGACATGTTTTGGAGGTGCTATCCCTCATCTTCCCAGTGCCACCAGAAAAGATGTGTCTGCTTATTCAGATCAAATTGATGTTGGATAAGTTTCTTTCATCCCTACAGTAATTTGAAGCCTTTCAATTTTGCTTCCTTGCAGCATTTGTTTTCATCTTCACATATGGCACTGGAGAAAATGAACAAAAACAAATTACTAATAAAGCTTCCTACATTTCAGATACTTATTTTTTGTTTAAACTCTAAAAGTGGTCAAGTGTGATGGAACACTATTTACTGGTTTTCATATCTTTTTAGAATAGTCTACTTGAAAGAATATAAATGATCCAGAGAACTGAATTAATTAACTAGCTCTCAGCTTCACCATTAATCATGCACTTTATTTTTATTCTGATTTTGGTTAATCAATGACATATGCATCATTTTAATCAAATACTTGATTAAATTCTTTAAAAAATACTTTTTCAAACTTCAATATTAATTGCACTGCAACTTTTGGAGCAGAGAATGAGGCTATGGTCATTCAAGTGGTGTACACACAGGAAAATGTTATCTTTTACTCTTTTGAATATTCCCATACATATTCAGCAAATATTTTGGAAAAGGCAGACATAGAATTCATTTTTATCTCACAACCAGCTTACTGGAAAGCCATTTATTATAGTGTAAAATTTTTCTCTTTGTGATTTAAAATGATCACAGTAGCCTTAGTTCAATTCAGTGAGATGCCTTGTATATTTATATGTGCCAGTATCATCTACATCTAATGGTGTCAGACAAAACAGGATGATTTCCAAAAAGAGAACTACTAACTAGTTCATTGTACTGCCTAAATTTTATAGTAATTTGATATGTGCTCATAGTTTGATCATCACTGACTACAGTAAATTCTGTGTCTCCATGATCCTGAACTTTTCACATTACAATGTATTAAATATTATGTAATTTAAATTTTAGTATATTACATTTACATTGAACAGATGGTCTGAGAACAACGTTTCACCATAGCTGAAAACTTATAAAAGTAATCCACTTCTGGTTTAACACTGAGATTTAGTCTGAGAATCAATCTGAGATCTATATTTATATCTGTGTACAAACATTTAATTTATAATATGGCTGGAACTCTGAAGACTCAGAACAATATAAAGAATTGAGAAAAGATTGATTTATTTATAAATTTCTAATAACTTTATAAATAACTATGAAGTTTTGATCTGTCTTTTACTTCAATGCCAGAGTTTTCTGCATATCTTTCTGGACTAATTTGTATTAGTTAATTAATGAACCTTTTAATCACTGATCATGTAAAGGAAATCACTGTAGTTCCTTCATATTTAACCAGATTTCAGGAGAGGAGTAGATGACCTAATTTCAATTTAATGAGAAGCAAAAACACTAAATAGACAGAGGAAAAACTGTGAAAAATCTGTCCTGAACGTATTGCTTTGATCCCCAGACAACACTTTATCTTAGAGAAGAATTACCTCTTTTTTTCTTCTTCCAGTTGTGGAGCTCTTCTGTCTCTAACTATTTTCATCTCACTTACTAGGTGGCTTCCAGTGTTACTTTTGGTTGGGGTACAGTAAGTATTCTTCACAATAGTAAGTATGTGGAGAAGTTGTGGGTTTATGCTAGCAACAGTGCAGATAACATAGAGATGTTTTAGCTACTGGTGAGCAGTGTTTACACAGAGTAAAAGCCTTTTCTGCTCCTCAGCTGACGCAACCAGGTGAGGGGTGCACAAGAATTTGGGAGGGGACACAGCCACAACAGGTGAACCCAGGTGATTCCAGGGATAATCTAGAGCCTATGGCATCATGCTTAGCATGTCCAGGCTTATGGCATTTGTGTTCCCAAGTCTCTGCTATGTGTGATAGAGCCCTCTTTTGCCGGGGATGGTTGAACACCTGTCTACCCATGGCAAGTGAAGAAGTTCCTTATTTTGCTTTGCTTCTTTCATGGCTTTTGCTTTACCTTTTGAATTATCTTTATCTCAACCCACAAGTTTTGTTACTTCTACTGTTCGTGTTCCCTCTTCCAATCCACAGCAGGCAAGTGATGGAGTGAATGGCTGTGTTGGGCCTAGCTGCCGGCTGGGGTTAAACCACAACGCTTCCCCATTTTACTCTGGCAGCCCACAATACAATTCAGGAATTAATTTCCTCTGACAATTAGGGGTTTCCAGAGTGAAGTATTGTAGCAATATCATTTTTCACAAGAGCTTGCAATCAAGAATAGGTCTTGTTTTGTCAATATTGTTACTAAGAGAAATAAAAATCTGAGACCTGCTATATAAAAGAATGCTTTTATAAGGAATCTAAGCTGATTCTTTGCCACTAACATTTATATATCAGAGAATTGGATATCAGTGTCTTTACATTAATTCTGGGTTTCTCTCCATGCATCACTTCAAGTGTTTACCATTACGTGCAGACGTGGTTGCAAATTCATACAATGTAAGTATATTGTTTGCATAATCTTTGTTGCAAAAAGATAGAGCCTAGTTAAAAAAGTTTTCTGTTTCTATAACTCACTGAAGCAACATAATTTCACTGTCAGCAAGAGCAATTCAGGATTATCATGTAGTGCTGATTCAGGGAAATTCATATCTCCACTGTAAATAAAAAGTTACACTTTTGCTATCATTATTATTATCCAAAATAAAAACAACATGTTTTAAATCATATTTCAGACTGAAATCTTTTTTTTTTTTTGAATCTTATTTCAGTAAATTATCATGTTATTTTGTCTCACCTTTCTAAATCTGTTTTATAACAGCTTCTTTAAACAGATTCTTGAATGGCATTTAAAAGCCTGATGAAAGTGGTATTGTGAAACATAAGAAAGTGACTGTTTCACCCTTCAAACTTGTAGTTGATGAGGTGAAGACTGCTGAGAATCTGCATAAGATTGTAGCAGAATACTGGAAACCACTAGAAGGAGTAAATTTGGATAAAAGTCTCAGAAAGAAAGAAATAGCAAGGACCTGTAAGATACAATAGAATGTCCTGTACATGGGGTGGGTTGACGTTAGCTGGCTGCAATGTGCCTATCCAGCTGCTCTCTCACTTCCCCTCTTCCACAGGGGGAAATAATGAGATGGAAAATCTCCTGGGTTGAGATAAAGACAAGGAGATTCTTATCCCTTACTGCCACGAGCAAAACAGACTGAATTTGGAGAAATTTTTTTCAGTTTATTGTCAGTTAAAATAGAGCTGAATACTAAGAAACAAAGACAAAATTAAAACATCTCCCTGTCCCTACTTTTTTTCAGGTCAAGTACATAATTCCTGACACTTCTACTTCCCTCATCAAGTGTCACAGAGGGTTTGGGGACGATTGTCAGTCCTTAACTGCTCCTTTCTGCTCTCATTCATTTTTTTCTGTGTTCCAAAATGGTTTTTCCATGAGCTACAGTAAATTTAAGGCATATCCACCCACTTCATCATGGGGTCCTCCATGTGTTCTTCTCCACCGTGGTGTCCTCCACAGACTGCAAGGGAATCTTTGATCTGGTGTCTGGAATACCTCCTCACCTTCCTTCTTCTCTGGCCATGGAGTTCATGAACATGCCTGTCTCACAGGTTTTCCCTCATTTGTCACTGACCATGCAGCATTTTGACCTTTTCTAAAAGTGTTTTTACAGAGGCACCACCAGTTTGGCTGATGGGTTCAGCTTTGTCCTGTGATGGTTCCTTTGGAACCCGCTATGTCCAACACAGGATAGCCCTGGCCACCTCTTCCAGAGGTCTCCACCATCTGCTACCAACAGCTGGATATGAAAACCCAGCACAATTTGAATAACAAGTCAAAAATCTCTTGCTTTCATGCTATCTAGAAAAAAAGTTATAGAAAAGAAATCCTTTGTGTGACAGATTTCTGTAGATGATGAGACACTTTGGTGTTTTTAATGTGATATATATGGTTCCATATGTCTGGAGCTGTTAGTTAGCAATGTCCCAAGGCAAAATAGATGTTTGCTGGCACAGTTTCTACAAACTTAGGATCCAGTCTTATGCTTTCTAGGGTATGTAATGGATATGTAGAAAAGCAAAATAAAACCTGTTTTGCACAGGAAGAATAATTCAGTGTAACTTCAAGTTTTATGGGAACATAATTTGCATTATGTGGCAAAATATGGCAATCACCTCCTTCTCACATCATGTTTTAAGTAACGTGTTTCTTTTTGTTACTAAGATGTGAAATACATATATATTTGGAGGTGATTCTTAGTTTCTTACAGAACTGATTCTTATCACAAACTCCAATCAAATCAGTATTATACTGGAGAAAATAATTTCTCTCCCTTGCTTTATTTCTGTCTCAGCAGTATTAAAGAGTGCACAGATGAAGCTGTTGTGAGATGTAGTTGGTAGCACTGGATCTGATCTGGTGTACTAAATGGGTCAATTGCTGTTTTGTATCCCTTTGCTCCTTCTTTTTCCTTTTGTAAACTTCCTGTGCTTCAGCATATTCCCATATGCTAAATGTTACTGTTTCACACATCTCCAAGTAAATAGAATAGCTTAGAAATGATAAGAATTCGATTTTGCTTGTAAAATGATAATTTAGCAAATATTCTAAAATGGTTAACTTTTTTTTCCTCCAAATTACTCGATAAAATATTTTACCTTGAGTTTAAAGCAACCCAACAGAGCTCCAGAAAAAGATGCAAGTGTAAAAAATATGTTTATTGCCTACAGGAAGGCAAAACATTCCCTCAATATTTTAAATAAAGAAGGGATGCAAAATGTTTTCCAAATTTTTTTCTCATTACCTTGGAGGCTTCCATAGAAATGTATTTTAGGAGGCTTTTTTATCCTTGTGTTGGTGGGTTTTGTCTATCCACGATGACTGAAGGCTATCGTAGGGTTCAGTTATCATGGTGGTGGTTTTGCTTTTGCATTCTGTGACCATGGCTGTACAGATTCCTGCAGACAACTTGGCTCTCCCTCCTCATGCTTTGGGCTGTCTGGATAAAATCCAGTCTTATAAATCTGGTCTTACATCCGTAAAGCAGTATTAGCATGTCTTAGCCCTCTAAGAATCAAGACATATTTTGTAGACGTCAATCTCATTGTCAGTATCCAGACTGCCCTGGAAATTCCTTTGGACAAATTATATCTAATGAAGATGAAGGCCGTTGTATCCATCACTACCTTGGCAAGACAGCTTTGGCAGAGAGAGGAGGGCTTGGTAGTTCTGGGAACTAGCGTGCCTAGGCAGCTGTTGTAGGAGACGTGGAAAGGAAGAGGAAAGGGCAGGAAGTTGTCAATAGTCCAGGAGCTTTGGTCGTTGACAAAAGATGTTGAGTCTGTCTTAACTTAATGGACATCTGCTTCTTGGAGTTCACTGTAACCTTTTGAGTTTTTTTTCCAAGCATACCATTTATCTCTAAAAACTCTTCTACATTACCAAACCACAATGTCTAAAGTAAAGGAACTTATGCGAGATTCATCCAAAGCTTTCACAGGTAGAAACGTGACAATAATAATACTTTAATTAATAAAAAGTGATATTTTAGTGTTGGAAGATAAGTACAAGGATGGAACATACTCAAAGAATACCACATTTTGTAAAGGAAATGTAATTAATAGCTATTGACTATGAATCAATTTACATTACCTCATTTCCTTAAGGGTCATATAACATGCTAATTATGATTATGATAAATTAAAATCAAACACCTGTAATTTATAGCTTCATTATCTTCTTGGAAACCAGGTACATAAAATGTGTTTTCTTCCACAAGTACATATTGAAACAATTAGAAATAGTGGCAAGTGGTCCATGCCTTAGTATTTCATTTAGCTATTGGGTCACCTACAGGAAATTGTTCATTGTTGTAGTCAGGTCAGTTTAATCACCTATCAATGAATTATTTATTTTGCTTTGGGAAATTCTTATTTGGTCTTTTCAATGAGATGGACAACAATGAAAAGTCCAGACCTGTTTGTTATCACTGAAAAACCTGACAGCTGTGAGACTAATGCTTAAGTATAGTTCTCTATGAAACCTAGTGCAGCTGAAAAAAGACCACCCTTTTTACTCGGTCTGGAACTAGAAAAATAAAAAATCATCTGCTCTTAAGTCTGCATTTATTTATCAATTTCTTTTTAGCAGAATAATTTCTCAGCTTGAAAGTGGTGCATAAGTGATCTGTTAAGTGATATTTCATCTATTTCTTTGACAGTACTGGATTTGTAATCCTTTATCTCTCAAATTTCTATTAAGAATTCCTGCCATATAGGAATCCAACTACATGATTCCTCACAATAAATACTCAAAAAATCTTGTCTAACTTATTGTGCCTAATGAGAAAGAGACAACACAATTATTTTTGTAGGGTTGAGCAATCTCAGAATGACTTCAATTCTATCCACATTAAAATATAATTTTTAAGTTCCCAAAGAAAAGGGTTTAGATCAGCATTCATGTCACACAGAAATAGTTTCCTAAGACATGTCTATGCTCTTAAGTAATTTTGCAGCTTTTATTTAGTCAGATTTCATACACATGTCTGTCAGGAAGAAGACAATGCAGTTTTAACAGACAAGTAAAAAGATATATTCAAGTTTCTATTTTTGTATCTTCATTTTCAAGGTCAACTCTGGTTTTGTTTCAGTAAGTTACTGAAAGCTGGAAATTCCTTTCACTTGTCAGCACCCAACTGATATTCATTATGCAAACAATTCATTTCCTGTCAAGAGTAAAAAAGAAACAAGTCACCTTTGATTCTATGATAAAAACAAAACCTGTCACTCAACACTGGGAAAGAAATCAAGCACTGCTAGCTTCAACATGTAGTGATTTATGTTTATTTATTTACTTATTAAAAAAGAGAAAAAGCACATTTCTTGCCTAATGAAATAATTACTATTTTGATTCAAGATCTCATTACCACAGTAAAAAAATAAATGTTTGTAATGGAAAGAACTTATTTTAAACCTTGATCAGACACAGATTTTTCATTTCTGTATATTTCTTTTGGGGTGGGTGGAGTTTCATTCTTGTCTGTAGTTAGGCCTTTCAGAATTGATAAAGGAGTGACCATGATCACACTCAGAAACATACCATAATCTTTCTACAATCACTACTGTAAATATTTTACCAACACATCCTCCCACACGTTTACAGCAAGAAGATACATGCATAAAAGGGTAAAGTAATTCACAGATTGAGCTAATATCAGTTAAGGTATTCTGTTAAAAATATTTTTAAATGATACAAAATGTACTATTCAGTAATCCTACTCAAAAAAAATATCCCCAATCTTTACTTCAGACCTGTAGGCACAAGTTTGTATCACATACTCAGTCTGGTCTGCAAAACAATTCTGCTTGAATTTTGAACAAAAACTTTACATATCTCCATTGCCTAGAGCCATGAGGATTCATCCAGAACCCATATGATCTAGAATTTTGCTAATGGTCTGGATGACAGCAAGTATGATCTAGAGATTATATTCATTACATAAGCTTCTGAGCTATTCTAGTTCATATTGTCAAAAGAAAATAATGGAAACAAGCGTAGAGTTTTAAGACTAAAGTATTCTTTTTGGAGCAAAAGAAAAAGATATTTAACAGTAACATGTACAACTGCAAAAAATGGGCAGCAATAATTGACTTCCAGACTCATGATTGGGAAGAGTTGTGTGCTAAGCGATTTTACAGAAAACAGTCAGGCTTCTAATGGATCACAAGCTGAGTCAACAATCCTGTGAAAATAGAAAGCACCATTGTGGGTTATATAAATGAGCATATAGAAGCCACAGGACAGGAGGTGCATCTTTGATAAAGACCTCTACTGGAGTACTGCACTCAGCCTGCACCAACTTTGTAGTGCAACTACACTACCATCTTTTGAATAGAAGACTTAGAGGGCAGTTTTTCACAGAACAGAATAGCATATGTTTGACTTGCCGGTTTTGGTTCAAGGGACAGCAAAGAGGATCTTAATGCAGGGAATCTTCTGCTTGATTTTCTCTTTCCCAAATCTACCTTTATTTCACACTGATAAAAAAATATGCCAGAAAACACAAAACTTCTGTAACATATCTGTCATGGAAGATCATTTTCCTAACATGCTTTGAAAATACAGGTCCTGTGGTAGTCAGAATCTATTCTTATTTTCTTACTGTGCTCAGATATTACCAGGAAAGAAATCCACAAAACCTCAACAAATTTCTGTTCAAATCTGCTCTCAGTTTTATCTGCCTCTAAAATTGCTTTCTTAGTGCCTCCAAGTCTGCAATCTAAATCCTATTTCTCCACAGCAAACCTTTCTACTCTACCCAGTTAGGGACGGCTTACAGCAGAGGATGCACTGAAATCATTCCGCTTCTTTCCAATGAAGAGCAGCAGTTGTCAACAAGCCTGTCTGCCAGCTTGTTCTTGGAAGATTTTCTTCATTGTAAAATACTGACTGTGTTATTTTGCCACCAAATCCCCAAAAGAATACTAGGAAGCACTAAAAGTTTAAGAGAGTAAGTTTGTATTTCATACATATCATATCAGTAAAAGCCAGAAGTGTATAGTGGAGATGAGGAATTGTGATGATGATTGCTTGTAGAGGAGATGGACTTACTAATGGGTGTCTGAAGTTCACATTAATAAATTAAAATAAAATAGTTGATTAGGAAGAACAAAAAGAGGGAATAGATTTTTCTCAATATAAATATAACATAGCCACCTCAAAAGTAATATAAATACCTGATCAGCATAAACATCTGCAAATGTTTTTTGATATATGTTATTGGTTCAGGTTCCTTGGAACTGAAGAATGGATTGATCTGAGAATTAAAGTAAAAGAAAAAGTAATTTTTAATATTTTAGTGATTAGCAACCCCTGTAACTCCTTATCCTATTTCAACATTCATACAAGGATCATGGAAATCAGCCCCACCAGACATCTGAGTGGTAAGAGGCTGCTACACACAGGTCTACAGTGCAAGGATAATCATGATAAACCTGAGACAATGCCACTAAATATTGCTGTGATGCAAGTGATTGTATTCTATTTTATTGAGAGCTCAGGGAAGACTCAGACACACTGTTTGTCTCTTGAACACATATTAAAAGCAAAAAGCTAGTTGGCAGCTTCATCAGTCACTTCATTTTGAAATATCATGACCACATTCCTTCACTCCCACCTCCTCAGCTGCACCTCTCTACTCCTGGAACTCCTAGTTAGAAAACTGTATCACCAGAAAGGTCTGTGAATACAAGCTGCACTAGGAGCATATCTCTCATGGTGTCTTGGCGTGCCATTTGCCACAGCTGGGAGTCTACAGGGCCGGATCCATTCCAATGGACCAGGCACCTGGGGCAGGAGAATTTGTGAGATTTCCCATGGGCCTCCCACAGCTGTGTCTTGTACCTTTCCTGTGACCATCTCCACATCTTGGCCCCACGGGGGAAAAAATTAGCCTCACTACACTGTCTGTACTGTAAACTCATTCACACTATGTATCTTTGGGCTGTCTGTGTCTGATAGAGCATATGTTCCTCTTTCCCTTCTGCTCCGTCACTGTACTTGCAGAAAAAAGATGGCACGTTGCTAACAGCAGGGGTGGCCACCTCTTCCTGGATGCCCCTGATGATCAGTGCTGTGCATATAATCCCATGCCAACAACTTTTTTGCCATTGCAATATTTTTGGAGTTCAACTGTATGTTATTGCTAGGTAGTTAATAAAATGCATGCCTTTCTAGTCTTGTAAGCAGAATGCTGTAATGGAAAAGTTCTCTAATTGGGAGGGAAAGCTTGCTTTCAATGCATGCAACACAATTACTCTGTCTCTGTAGACATATGCATTATATAATATTCACCTCACCTCTACTATAATAGACTTCTCTTTTACTTACCACTTTGTATTAATAGAATGAATGCATATTTCATGCTAAGCAATAGTTATCTTTATACATAGCATCACATCTAGAGCCTTTTGCCTCAAGACTTGCTTAAACAAGAAGTAATTACTTTACAATATTAGGAAGAAAATTTTTTCAACGAAAATTCCATAAATATATTTTTCAGCTACTAGCTTCCCTCAGCAAGTAATAGAAAACATCTAACAATGTCATCTGGGAAATTAATAAATCTGGAAAAACTGTACAGTGAACTGATATATGCTTCTTACATTAACATGCACAGATGATTTCTCTCTCTGTATAGAATCTTTGGATTGTTTCTGTTGCACTACTTGTTCCTATCATAAAGCACAGAAGAAGTCTCTCTTGGTTTGAAATCTGAATATATGGGGATAAAAATTATCTCTTTTTTTTTTTTTTTTTAAGTTGAGTAGTATCCCTTCCCTAACTTAAGGAAAAATATGTGCAATCATGATGAATTTACTTTGATGTCAGCTAAATCAATTTAATTTCCTATGGCTAGCACAATTCCATATTCAAGGCCAATAGTTCATTAACCTGTTTCTACAATTTTACATTCAGATAGTCTTGTAAACCAGATACATTTATAAAAGAAATTCCACCACTGTGGCCCCAATTCTCTAAATACTGAGACAAATTTTCCCATACTGCATAATGCATGCACAGACATGCTTTCACTTTCAGTGTATATCACAGGAGAGAATATAGAGTGGAAAATTTAAACACCCTTAGGAAAAAACCATAAGATATGTAATTGATGGGTACTTATTTTTGCAAATCCTAGTCTTTGAGCATGGAAAAACAAATTGTAAAGACATCCTTTTTGTTTTTTGTGATTTTAAGATTGAACAATGCCTCTAAAATTAGTAGTTATGGGGAAATGTGTGTTTTCTTATGAGTTTTCAGACATTAACCTATAATTTTGCAAGTATTCTGTTGGGATTTTAACCCCATCTGGAGATGAAACACCACACCGCTTCTTGCTAACCCTTCCTCTCTTCCCCCCGCCCCCCTGCAATGGGGAGGAGAATCAAAGAAAAACTTGGATGTTGAGATAAGAACAGTTTCATAATTGTAAATACAGTAAAATACAACAATAAGGGTAAATAATAATAATAATAGTAGTAGTAGGAAGGGAAAAAACCCATTGATGCACAATGCAATTGCTCACCATGCGCTGACAGATTCCAGATCCCCCTTTCTGATCCCAGACTGGCCCCCTTTTCTGGATAACTCTCCCCCAGTTTATATACTGGGCATGATGTTCTATGGCTCTATGTTCTGCCTTTGGTTAGTTTGAGTCACCTGTCCCAGCTGTGCTCCCACCTAGTTTCTTTTGCATACTTCTTTACTGGCAGGGCATGAGAAAAGGAAAGAAATAGTCCTTGACTTAGGAAATACACAACTCAAAAAACCCCGAAACATCACTGTGTTATCTACACTATTCTAACTCCAAATCCAAAATTCTAACAGGTACTGAGAAGAAATAAACTCTAGCTGAAACCAGGACATATTCGTAGTTTCCTATGTAATGATGTGTTATTCATCTTATCTGGATCAATGTTGTTAAACTACTTACACCGAGTCAGTCTTAACCAGTCCTTGACAGAGTGAGAGCAATTCAGCATGGGTGAAAGTTGGTGCAATTCCAATGACTTATCTTGATTTATGCCCACTCATACTTGAGATGAATTTGGTCAACTCACTTATGCAAGGGCTGAATGAATGACTTCATCACATCAAGCAATTGGAAATAAAAGCATTTTACTAATGTGAGCCTGATTCTGTGAACACTTACAGTTATGTCAATGTTTCAATAAAGCTAGTTTCGTGGATAGACTGGCGCAACAGGTATAAATCATTCAAAAGAAAACAAAATAAAAATGAAAAGCTATGGCAGTGACCCAGCCTGCCTGCTCTATGATTTTTCCTCTCAGGACAGTCTGAGAGAGATAGAGAACGCAGGACTAGGAAATCGCCTGATCCTCCCCCGTTTTAGCTTGTCAGTCAAAGGCTCTGTTCCACCCCCTTCCCCTCAGAGCTATTTTAATATGCATAAGATTGTTTTAATATTCAGCAAGTGCTGGAAAGTTCTGCTGTTCTGTTATGTTGATTGGTTAATTCAAATAAGTTCCTCCCCTGTTCAGAACTTATTGGATACCTGTCACTCCTCATCATTCTCCGATTTGTAGAACCCTGGACCCTCCCTTCTGTAGCCGCCCCTTTCTGTTTCCCTTAAAAACTCAGTATAACCACCCTACAAGGTACTTTGTGGTAGCGCACGTACTGTCACAATAAAGCTTTGGGTGCTGCTACGGAAGGGTCTGCTCCCACTTCTCTTTTCCTGCCTTCGTGCCTTTAATATCGACCGTATCTGCCTCATTGGCAGCAGAGCTGACAGCTAGGCAAAAAGGACAGACAAAAACTGCGTCTGTGCAGCAGGTTTACCTGGCCAAGTGCAGTCCGTCACCCCACAGGGCTCCCGGGCAGCCTCTGCGGTCAGCGTTAAAAAGCCAAGAAGCCAAAATCATACTTTATCTCACGTCTTTAAAAGCTGTCTGTAGGCTTGGAAATAAAAAACTGTGTTCAATACTTACCATGGCATGATCCATATCAGCAATGTAAGACTTCTCACTCCATGAATATATATGTTTTATTTTAGTGGAATTCTCAGAGAATTCCCTATTAGTTTTGTAATAAATACATGTTATAATATTGGCTTTTGCAAATAAAATGAATGCTATATGTATAATTTTTAGCTTTGTTATAAGAATATAGGTTTCTTTTAACAACTAATGCTTTTTTCTGTTACTAACTGAACTTAGGGTAGTGGGATGGTTATACCTGTGGTAACTGGACTGTCTGCCTGGTTGGATAACATCCAACGAACGTGCAAAGAAGGCTCCTGCTGCTGACACGTTAACTGTCAGCAACTCCCGTCTGTAGGAACACGGGATCAAAACCCAAGAGGTTTCTTTTTAACAATAACTAATGCTTTTATTTCTGTTACTGATTAAACTTAGACATAGTAGTGGGATGGCTGATATGGTTATACCTGTGGTAACTGGACTGTCTGCCTGGTTGGATAACATCCAACGAACGTGCAAAGAAGACTCCTGCTGCTGACCTGTCAACTGTCAGCAGCTCCCATCTGCAGAACCCATGGACCAAAACCCAAACTGGAGGCGATAAGAAAAATGGACTCTTAAGCCAGCAGCCAAGGAATGCACATGCTATAAGAAGGCGGACCCAAGGAAGGGGGGTCTTGAAAAGGGCTACCCCTGCTATAGCAAGGTGTGCTCTTGGCAGAGAGCCAAGGCACCCAGCGCTGCTACTTTGCTTTATTGTCTTTGTCCCTTACGGTCTTTCCTAACAGGAGAGTGAACTGTGTTTTTCACAGTTTCTTAGCCTTAATAGAAATTTACATGCTACTTCACATTGATTTGAACCTAAGGAAGAAAACAGTATCACTGATAGTAACTGTAAAACTTTAATATGAGCAATGTCTTTTTCCTTTCTTTTCCTTAAGCTGCTCGACTTAATGAAAAGAGCTTTAAGCAGAACAGAAAGTAGAACAGTGTTGTTATATTACTTTTTCAGTTTTATTTTCCATAACACCTTGTAAACTATGGTTGAAACAGAAAGCTGAAGTGAATGAAAACAACCCACTATCACAGGTCTCACACGGATGTGGAGAAGTTGCAGGTTTTTACTGTTTCTGTGCTATCATCTAAAAGCACTGTATTAGTGAAGAGACCAATTATATGTTGTCTGTAAGTCTTACAGAAGAATCATTTAGGACTTGGTCAGGCTTGATGTAAAATAGAGATCATCACAAGTGATGTTATTTTCCACAGGGCCCTTTAAAGTCAGTGTTGAGTGAACAATTCCAAATACACTATTGATGGGAAAATGTCTATTTATTTCATTTTTCTCTATTAAGAAAAAAATTTCAGGGCTGAGTAGATCTTTCTGTTTCACCTTTCAATGACTAATTAAATGGTTTCAATGCCTAATCACTGTGAAAAATTGCCTATATTTCTGTCAGTAACAGTACACAAGTTGTACATTAATCCAGAAACAAAACCTATGCCAATGATTGTACATCTCCCAGTAACTGCTCAATTAACTCACAATACTGATGTACAGTACAAGTCTCATTAGAACCTCTCCAGAGTCAATTCTCCAAGGACTTGAAGTTCAGCTGCTTGAAAGGGAAAAAAGGATTTCATTGTCATTGAAATCACAATGAAATAAGGATTATTAGTTTATTTTATGAAGTTACTTGTTTACAGTTTCATGGTTTGGGGATCCTTTTCTTATATGCTTTGTAATTATTTGCAGAGCAAATTTCAATTTGTAATTGAGATGTATCAGTGAATTATTGGCTAATATTATCAACCTAATGCAGTTTCCCCTAATTCTCTGCTGGTACTCAATGTGCACTTTTTATCCTTCACTAGCCCTTACAGTAAAATCATCATTTGTCTCAAATATTTTCAATGTGTCTTATTTCATCATTTTACCTCTGACCAAATTTTCCTCTTAACTGATAATCCTGCTTCCAATATTTTGGAGACACAAACACAGATACACAAAGGACTTTCGGGAAAAAAACAAGTAATACTCTCATTTGAGAGCTCTGATAAAAAGGGTCAGCAAGACTAGTGTTCATGTAGTATTTATCTCAGAAACTGTGGGATCAGAGAAGCCTGGAGAGCTCAGTGATCTGAGGAGTGTCCTATCAGTAGATAAGGCAGACACTGTTGAAGAAAGTAGGACTTTGCAAATTCTTGCTTAGAGAATATAGAGATACTTGTGAAAAAAAAATAACGATGTCAGAGATGTCAAAACCCAAAGTAAATTTTGTGAGCGGATTCCAAGATATAATTTTTTGAGGCCTAGGAAGTTCTATCTCATTGGGAACTTGACACACATTTTGAGAAGGCAGTTAGAAGCTGATGCCATCCAAAGCCTTGTGGATTGCAAGTAGATTTCTTCAGTTAGTAATTTAAATCTTCAATATATTTAGCTCCTCTTTTTTCAACTGGAATTGCCATGCAATAATCCCAAATAAGCACACTATCCACGCAGACAGAAACACTTCAGTGCAGGCCCACTGAATCAATCATGTTTATCAAAGATCTGCACATGCAAAACATTTAATGAATATTTAATAAACTCATATGTCAATGTTATGCTTCCCAACAACATCAGGTTTTCTATTTCTGTGTGGTGTGGTGCATATGCACAAACTTTTGCTTGAAACTACCTCAGATTCATAAGCCATTTTCCTGCAGGAATCCTGAGCATGATTTTAAAACCATATCTCCAAGCACCTTCACATGATCAAATCTTCATACTCTTCATAGCTGCTTTTATGATACCGGACTTGAAAGTCATGAAAATATGAAGCTTGGAAGAATGGAAACGTTGTGGTCCTTGATACAGGGCTGAAAGAAATTCCCATTTTCAGTTGACTCCTGCACAGAAAAGGTTAACATTACGGTAGAAAAAATAAAGTATGTGAGAAAGGAGATTAGATGAGGAAGAGAAACCAGAACAGAGGGTTAATATGGGAGAGGCAGAAAGAGAATCAGGTAGGAAAAGAAATAATTTTACTTCAGATCAAAAAATAAGCCCAAATGTTTATATAAAGCCCCCAAAATACCACTTTTCAGACAATGGATTTAAGTATTTTCTTCAGCAGTTCCAAAACAGATACTTTTTTCAAGTATTAAAGGACATAAATAGAAATTATTTCAGCTTCTGAAATAGTCTTCTTTAGATTATCATGAATAAAGAAAATGTTTCTAGTAATAAAGGCCTGATTAAAATCTGATTAAAATCTGATTAAAATCTGATTAAGTATATGTCAAATTATAGATCACTATAATTTGAGCTTCTAAATACAAGAGAAGTGATAAAAAAGTAAGCCTTTCAGACACTTTCACTGTATTTGTCTATATAAACAAGAAGAGCTTTTTGTAAATTGTCATGAGGGCAACCTATTCCTCTTAAAGCTAGCATGTCAAATGGAAAAATATTTTAAGCATACTAAATATTGTTAAAAAAATATTTTTTGGTTTCAGAAAGGAATGCCTGAGAGAGAATAACAAAAAAAATTAATTACTGAGTACTCAGAAATATAAAGAACATTTGGATGGGCAGAGGGGAAATTACTGCCTAATTTCTAAGAAATACTCTTTTCTTTCTCATTTACTTCAGAAATAGTTCCAATGAAGGTGCAAGACATTCCATAAGGAAACCAATCTTGTCTTCTTCACCTTTTCTAAGATTAAGAAGGCTTAAGCTTATTTGTAGATCTGCAGCTGCCAGACAACCTTGAGCAAACTATTTGTCATTTTCTGCTTCAGGTTTTACCCTTAATACAATGGAGGAAATCACAATGACCTTCTAGTACCTTATGTAGAATATTCACTCTTGCAATAGCTACTTTTTCCATGTAACCAAATGCCGGGTAGATTCTCTTTCATCAAGCACTGTTGCTGGGTAACTTTCAATTGAGAAGGGCAATATGACTTTAGTACCAGGCAGAAAATATTTACTGCTGACTCAAGCAAACCGGGCATTACACTTTAATTGACACCTTAATAAAAGATCTGAATTTCAGAACTGTCATAGTACTGTGTAGTTATATGCTGGGACAGTGTTTGATATAATTTTACCTACACTTTTCAAAAACCTGACTAATTCAATTAGACATCTGAATGTTTGGAAATACTGGCCCTTCTCATGAATGGCCACTTGGTTGGGATTTTTTCCACAGATGATTGTAAAAACAGTACTTGAATGCTCAAACATCTAGCCAATATTTACTAAAGGACACCAGCCCAGTGCATCATGAATTTTCACTCTCATGGGCAGAATATGATTTTGTTTACAATAGTTTTACAAATCTTGAAGAGTTTATGAAGAGAAGAGTCAGGACCAGCAAGTCAGGTGACATTTATCATGTCCATAGTGAAAATGCCAGTCTGAGACCAGGCCAGGGCCCAAGGAACCCAGGAAGCCAAGTCAATGATGCTGGATCAGTGACAGTGCTGGGCAGAGGTACACACAAGGACAGAGCAAGGGCCTAAGCTTAAATAAAGCAATCAAGCAAGGGGTCAGAGACCCCAGATGAACCTCCCACAATGCTTTCTTGCTTATATGTTTGCCTATATGTGTTCACAGCAGACTGATCCCTGGTAGCATAAATATTTAAGAACACCAAAACAAGCTGAATATATCTTAAGTTTATCACAAATAAGCTGTTGAACTGTGGGGTGAGTGAGCAGAAGTAAAGTGGATTAAAATAGGACTGAACAGTTGCACCCAGAGGAACCAGATGATCATTGACATCATGCCTAGTGCGAGACCATTAATTAGTGGTGTATTTCAGGGGTCAATACTGACTCGGGGGTCAATACATAACACAGGAGTTCACATCTGAACATCAGAAAATACTACCTTTTTTCCTGTGAAAGTGACTGGCATAGGTTGCACAGCAAGGTTGTGAAGTAGATGTTTAAATAAGATTTCCACTTAATTTGGTGCAGCAAGTCTCTTTGCAAGTTGCAGATAAGAATGAACTGCAAGTGAATATGATTCTTTCCTATTGTTTAGGCCCCAAAATGCCACTTGACAAGACACTTGAAAGGACTTATGATGGTTCACGTACTCTGAGTTAGACACATGGCAGAAATATCCACAATATATTCTCAAGGGGTCAAAACAACAAAAAACTTTACAGGAAACTTCAGAATATTGGAGAACTGTGGCAAAAAATGTAGAGCGGCATTCAGTCAACAGAAAACATTTATCAAAAGCATTTACTTGGCAATGTCTAAGCCTGTTGGACTTTAAGTTATTCAAAAATTCTGAGAAGAGTGAATTAAAAAAGGAAAGATTTAGCAGTGACCCAGCCAGCTCTCTCTATGAAAACTAATGAGATAACTTGGATAGATTTTTCTTCCCAGGATAGCGAATCTGAGAGAGATGGAAAAAGCATGCCTGAAGAAATCCCCTAAATCTTGCCACATTTTAGCCCTATCAGTGAAAGACCCTGTTCCACCCCTGTTATTTTAATATGCATCAGGTTATTTTAATATTCAGCAATTGCTGGAAAGTTCTGCCGTTCTGTTACACTAGTTGGATGATGCAAATATGTTCTGCCTCTGTTCAGATCTCATTGGAGAATTGTCATTCCTCATCATTCTGTGATTTGTAGGAACCTTGGACCCTTCCTCTGTAACCACCCCTTTCCTTTCCCCTTTAAACTCAGTGTAACCACCCGCCCGGGGTCTTTCTTGTAGCCTGCATCCACTGACAATAAATCTAGGTGCTGCTGCTAGAAAGTCCATTCTTGCTTCTTTGTTCCTGCCTACACTTGACTAATACTGACTGCTCTGCTCAACTGCTGTGGAGTTGATGACTAGGTAAATAGATAAACAGAGAAAATTGCTCCTCTGCAGCCGTTTATCTGACCGAGCGCTGGACCATCTCCCCGCAGACTCCCGGGCAGTCCTGTGGTCCAAAGTATTCGAAAGAGAACGAGAGAAAAGATATACAAAAGAACAAACTTAACTACCACCCCTGGTTCCAACACTGTTCAGCTGATAGAAATTGCAAGGGAGGATAGAATCAATATGTGTGGTTGTTCTATGTTCTGCTTTAAATACCCCTTGGCCTTCCCCCAGGTGGGACTTCAGGTTATTTCACCACTCAGGAGCTGGGTTAGAGGCTCCAGGGGCAGGTGTGGGGCACTGACTCTTCTGTGCCAGGGACTGGTGGCCAGTGCCAGGCTGGGATACTGGCTCTGGGGTGAGTGTGCAGGAAATCACACCACCTCACTAGGGCAAGGCCTGACCTTCCCATTCCCCCCCCCACAGGCATCTGAAATATTTTGAGCCAGCAACCCTTCTAGTGTCACACACCTATAAATATTTCCTTACATATTCCCTTACATATTCACTTGCAGTGAAGGTAAACTGGGACTAGAATTGTGCATAGGTGAATTGGAATTAAGACTGTGCATGCTGTCACACCTTGATTCTACAGAAGGAAAGGATTTAGTAAGCAAAAAGTCATTCACTGAGACATCAGTTTAAAAAAGTCCCATTAGCAGACATTCTCTGTAAATAGCGAAGCAAGCAAATATTCATGAACTTTACATACATTCTTGCAGCATTTTTTTTTAATCTTGTATAATACATACACCCCTTAATAAAGACTGAGTTATGTTTTCCCTATCCTGGGTGTTGATAACACTTGCTGATGGTTGTCCCAATCTCAATCACACTATCTTGGTTTTCCCAAAAGTATTCAGAGAGTGTAATTACTATTCAGATTTACTAAGAATGAGTTATTATAAGGCTGATAGTATCTAGTATGCACAAGTACTTCCCCTGAAATGAATGTTAAGTATAATGGTGGCATATTTCTTAACATAGATGACAGTAAGCCAGTTATTTAAGCATAACAATTTACATCTAAGTCAGCTGAGGCATGTAACTGAGCAAAAGCTGCTAGCCTATAATATAAAAATTTAAGTGAGTGTTTACTTCATGAAGCAGGTTGCTCACTTGACATGGTATAACTTCCTGTTTCTTGGTAACTTGGTTAAAAAGATGTATCGAGTATATTGCAGTCACATTGTATTCTGAAAACTATGCTGAACTAATTTTCAAACGGGAAAAACTTTCAGAGCTAGGGAAGGAGGGAAAATACAGTATGGAATGATGGTATCTGTCCTGGTTCCAGCCCAGATCAGTGGCAGGGGGCATGAACAAGACATTGTGTTATTTAATATCAGCTCATGTCATTGCCAGGGGTGAGTTAAAGGGACTCTAATTTTGGAGAAGAAAGGGGACCCTTTCTGGTCAGGCGAGCGAGACAGAATTTTGATTCTGTCATGCATTTACTCAATTATATTCAGTAATTCTCGGTAAAATCTGAAGATAAAACAGTAAGAGTCGAGAATGTCAAGAATGTATGCATTGATACAGTTTCTAAAGTAATTTGGGGTAAAATCTCAAATCTTCTCAGGCAAATCACAAGATGAATACTTGGTATTATGTAACGCTAGAATAAGTGAGTATTCACTGCATGTGTCTGGTATTTCTGTAGAATATAATTTCTTCTTTCAGAACCAGATGGAGAAGGGACTCTTTATGAACGCTTAGTTTCTTCCTATCCTTCCAACTTTAACTCTCACTTTAATATTTAGAGACTGAAGATTAATGACATGATATGCACTGGTAAAACCAAGAACTTGACACAATTACCTCTTATGTTCTTAGCTATGGGAGGGCAACTCTTACCCTCTGTTTTCCAAGGAGAATAGTCATAATACTATCTAATTTACGCAACCAAGTACATTCATTTTAAGCCATTTTTTCAGTCATAACAGTTTAGGGTTAGAGGACAAAATATCTCTAAACATTACAGAGTTCATGAGTAGTAATGAAAATTAATAAGATCTCATGAATATTGTGTCAAGTGTCAACAACCTCAATATCTGAACTCATTTTGTCCTATGTTGCAAAAGATTCAGTGTAAAAACATCTCAGTTGAATACAATCAACTGCTGGAAAATACTTACATGGCGACACAGAACACCTAACAATAACTCATACCTCCAGCTTTTTCTTTGCACGTAAGCAGCTTGAATTTGGACTTTCCTTGTGAGTTGGATCCTTGCAATGTCCAGACAAATTTCATCAGGTAACCTGGAAGAAATGAACTCGCTACATGTCACCTTCTGTCAAGAAATGGCAAGGAATTTAATTTCACTACGATGTCAACTCTTCTTAGCTCTTTCTGATCAATGTCCAAGGCTATGACAAGTGCCTTCTCCAAGTCCAGAAATAAATACAGAAATAAAATAGAACCTTTTATCTGAATCTTTGAGAGCTTGAGAGAGTTATTAGTAAGGGAAATAACAACTTTGTGTTTTCTTTTTCCCTTCCTCCAAAAGACAGAGAATGTTTTGCACTCAAAAGACCATCACAGTGGCCAAATTATAATTCTGTCACGGGTCTGAGTTTACATATTTGGTTATGAACACACTGGAAAACAAGCACATAGCAATACCAAGGAGAAGCTCATTTTTTTTTTAATCCATATTCACTTGACTTAGCCATATTTTTAATTCTAAAACTGTGGATAATGTATTTTTTGCACTGTCTAAGAAATTGTGGCATGCCAGGTGTGTTGTCATGATCGTGTGTAGCTGTGGTTGACATTAGAACTATAATAGTACTAAGATTACAATATTCTAACACTGGCATGTTTTTCTTTCATAAACAAAGAAACCTTGACTGGGTGGATCTGGGAGACATTTCAATTTGACTGGTGTTTACACATTTCTTGTACTAATTACATTGTTAATATGATGACTGCACAAGTGATTAACATATCTAGGAGGTATCAGATGTGCTGCAAAGCACCAGCAGTCTGTGCCAGGTGCTGAGCATGGCTCATACATTGCACAGGTGATCACAGAAGATGCAGCAAATGTGATATGCTCAGAACATGCCTAATTCCCCTATATGCTCTATAGAGTACCCATGGACTAATTTCTGTCTGTGAAATCTTAACATTAAATCTGAACATTAAATGAACACATACAGGTCCAAGTTTATGCTATGATAGAAACCAAGAGTTTCAGCATGAAACACTAAAGCAGGACAAGAATCATATCTATTCTCCACTGGCTATGGATAAAGAAATAGGTTTTTTCTTAGTAGTACTACAGCATAAAAAGTACTGCAGTCATTCAAGCCAGGGTGAATTTAATCCTAACCCCTTTCACTACAAAAATGTAGGATTTCAGCAGACAAGAGACATTTCTAAGAAAGGCATTCCACTCTGTCCTACTGTCTCTTCCAAGAGTGTCTGAGTATTGTTTTCTAGAAGAACCTGCTCTGCAGCTGACTCTGACAAGCACCAGGTGGCCACAATTCATTTAGGTGATAAATAAAAGGTGTACAGTGGTTTTTAATTGTCCTGTTATCTTCTTTTAGGTCAGAATTGGAAATGCCTCCCTATTCCTGTGTGTGAGCAAATCAGGAAGTGAATAGGACACAGACTTCTCTATAAATGACGTGGAGTCTCAGTCTTCATTGAGTAATCACTTTGAGGCATTGAAATAAGCATTCCTGTATTCTTGTGGCAAGCAACACAAAGACAGGTTGCTCTTTTTCAGATTTCATTTATTCAATTCACCAAAGTTTCTATCAAAGTTGAAGAATAAAAAGAAAGGCATTACAAGGCCAACCTGATAAATAAAAAAAATTGGGAAATTTGCTTACATTAACATAATTTATGGCATGATCTGTGATCAGTCAAACCATTTTGGAAAAAAAATCATAAATGCATAAAAACTTTACATTATCACAACACTAGAGAGGAAAAATATGTTCTCTCCCTCTGTCTCTTCTGCTAGATTTTCCTTTAATATGTCAGAATATATATTTGTTTGTTTTGCTACTTGTTTTACTGATTCAGAAACACTTTGGTTTCATTTTTGGGAAAAGAATAAGGATACCATGGTGACATGAATCCTTACTTGAACCCGAGATAGGCAGATAGGAACAAAAGGGCCAAGTTGTTTAGGCTGCAATGGTAGCATAAGAGAACTGAGTAACTTTGCTCAAAATTGTATTAACCCTTTGACAAACGCTGTTTAGACATGATTAGAATTAGTTACTTAGCCACTACAATAAATCTTCTCTACCTATCTTATACTTGGCATCTGGAAAAAGTACAGCAGAGGCCCTTGAACTCTCCTGCTATCTTGCAACTTTCAGTAAAACTAAGTCTCTGTGTTCTCTCTGAAAATTATCAACCTAGGTGGGCAAAAGAGCTCCTTCCATTTGGCATTCCATAATATAAGCATGAAATGAAAATAAAAATTAAAAAACCCAAACAAAACCCCTAAAGGTACACTGTCTTGCCTGCCCAGACCCCAAATCTGCACTGATTCCACCAAAGAGATTCATCAGGCTCCTATATCCTTTGCTACCTTCATATCACAGCTGTGAATACAGAGTTGCTTTCTGTAAATACCTATTTTATGCTTTCTATTGATGTAAGTTTGCATGCAAATCTAACATCATGTCATTTAATTATAAGAACTGGGGTAATAAGTGTGAAGACAAATATTTCACAGGCCTAATCAGGAATTACCCTTTTAAATCGCTATCACTATCTGTTGAGAAATATGTGCAGCAATCAATACCAGGCAAAGCCATCTAAAAGATAATTAGAACTGTGCAGATTATAGCATGCCCATTTTGGATGCTGACATAATGTCAAAGATGTCCAGTTAGAAAATTATATTGGGTTTTCTACAGAGATTATTTGGTTTCCTTTTATGATGAGCAAAATACAACCTTCTTTATAATACTTCATGATTTTCATAAAAGCTTTTGAACATTTCCTTATAGGGAAATTTTGATGTGTTTTTTTGGTTGTGTTTTTTTCTCTTGTGTTTTTTTCTGTTAGTAGTAGTTACACAGGTCATCATAAAGTGAAATATCATGCTACTAACAGAAAAAAAATAATAGACATATAAAACTGATTGACTACAATAGTGTGATTTTTTTCAGTGCTGTACAATAAGCATAATTACATTTGTAAAAGATTTTGTCTCAACAAGTCCAATATTTAATAATTATATAATAAATCTATTAAAATAATAAATTCAATTTAAATACAATATCAAGCAGTAAGGAAGTGGATTTTCTGATCTTAAAAAGTAACAGAAGAAGAGGCAGAAATCATATGGAAGTTTAGAAATACCACATATTCCAAGTACTTTATGTATATGCTCATTTATATATAATATATTTTGGTGTATGTGTTTGTTTACTTCCAGGACTTCCTATTAATTACTTTCTCTTACACACACACCTTTTCCTGGCCCTTCTGATCCAGCTAAGAAGGAATGGTTGAAGTTCTCTGGGGGACTTTGATTTCACCCTTTCATCTGTCAAGAGAGCACAAATGAATTGAAGAATTCACATAATCTCTTTAGGGTTAGGCATTCTTTTATTACATTCACCAGTCCTCTTCCCACTTGGTCTGGTGTGACCTGAGCTCTGAATTGCACTTTTTCTTTCAAGATTTAGGGGGGTTTTAATGCACTTTCATTTTGGGGTTTGACTGTTCTTTGTTTTTTTCTGGTTTTCCCCAAAAATAAAGGTCAAAGATATCTAGAAATCTTAGTTTTTAACAGGAACTATGTTTGGTAGGATTTACCATATACTGCATATTCTCAGCCATTCTTAAATGTGGTCTATATCTAACATGAATTTGAAAGAATGTGTTTCCCTAATATTTAAAAGCAAAAAAAAGGAAGAAAAAATTTATTTGCAAATAGTTCTTGGATAATAAATATTNGAAAAAATTTATTTGCAAATAGTTCTTGGATAATAAATATTGCAAGAAGAAAAACAGAAATATTTCAGAAGACAAACACTATACTAATAAAAAATTACTGTGACAAAGAATTAGTGTACAAGTTACTTGCTTCTCTGATAAAGGTATAAATAAATGAGCCTTTCAACCAAAAAAATGAATTCTAATTCTAGCTATTATAATTGATCATATTTTCTCTTATATATTGATCCCAACTTAAGAAACTTGAAGAGAAATACACTGATTTGACTATACAAAAATATTGTGTTGAAAGTCTGCCCAGATCTTGAGCTGAAAAAATCTGTTCATAAAATTCCAGATCTGTGTTTCAATTTAGAAGAAAATTTTAGTTTCAGTGAGAACTATGCTCCAGCAAAATTTTGTAGAAATATTATGGAGCCAGGCAAATTAAACAGAGATTTTTAAAGGAAATTACAAATCTCAAAAAAAATTTTCTTTCAGTAGGTCAGATGGCAAACATCTTAAATATTAGAGTGTTCACTAACACAATGTTTACATAATGTTGAAGATCTAATGCATGCCTTGATAGTAATTAGATGATTAATAAGCTAATTATTTTGTGAAAAAATCAAAATCAAAAAATTAAACAACAGGTAAAAAACATGTTAAAGCTTGTTCTAATAATTGCTGACGTTCTGATTTAGCAGGGCACTTTATGCATTAAAAATGTAACATTGTACGGTAATAAAAAGAAGAATGTATAAAAATGTTAACATATCAAGCGGGCTCCAATACTTACATATTTGCTTTCCTGATAGTACAAGCTGATCTATTTTTAAAATGTTTTCATTTCATGTAAATGTACAGGAGACAGAAGTTCAAAACATGAAGTTTGGGTTACGTCTATTAAAAAGAAAAAATTCTCACAGAAATTACTATAAGACTTTGCCTTATATAATGCATCCCTTTCTCTGTAAAATGCCATAAAAGAAAGCTTCAAGGTGGTTAGCATCTATTGATTCCTTTCTAAATAAAAATATTAGTATATGTTATAGAAGATTTGTCCAGTCTTGGGGGCTGACAACATATACTGGTGAAACTACTTTGGTTTTGGTACAGAAGGTATATTTTTCAAGACAATTCTACAAAGAATTGCATATTTACATGAGGAAGTATGCTGGGTAAGACTAAGGGAAATAGTAGGGGAAAGACAAGTGAAATCTTTGAAAGTAGAGAAGGTAGAAGAGAAAGGCACCTAAAACACTGAAAGGCACCTAAAACACTGAAAACCCAAGACTTTTCTAAAAATGAATCCTGTAGTCTGAAATGTTCCAGATAAATGCTACTGGACTACTTAGAGGTTTAGAATTAGTTTCTAGCTTCACTGGATCAAAATAAAACCTTCACCACTGAGTTACAGGTAATCGAGTTGTTTCCTGCAAATATTACCGGCTCTCCTGAGACTACATATACCCATTTATTCACATCCACAGGCCCAGGCAGCAAGGAAAGCTAACCCTTGTTCTATTTCTCTTACATAGATCTTATTTGTTGCAAAGCAGGAAAGAGAACAAGGATGAAAACGGATAAAAGCAACAATGAAATTCTATCAAATCATTTCTGGACTCTCAGCAGGAAAATATCAAACACTAATCCTAGAGGATGAGTTTCTATATCAGATTAAACCACCTTGAATTTAGATGTTTTATTCTCAGATTATATCCAAATTAAACAGAATTCAAAAATTTAACGGGCATTTCATAAAACCCTGGTTTAAGTAACATAGTTCTTAAAAAGCAGACAAAACAGCAGAGATAGATTATTCCCTACATAGTTCAAAAATGTTCTTTAGTATTTCATTTGCAAGTTAGTATTTACTCTGTAATATTTATAAAAGTATTTCAAAAATATCTGTCTTTCAATAGTTTGGATAGTAAGATAAGAACATAAATCAGGCAGACAGTGCCCAACTAGAAATCCAGTTTTGGTTCATATTCTGTGTCTGACAACAACCACAAATTGTTGATGATGAAGAAATATTGAGGTATTTTGGAATCTTTAATGATATTTCCCATGATATATACTCTTAACTCTCATATGTATGAGTTTTAGGGATGTCCACATCCTTGACATTTACTTCCATTGCTTAGGTCTTAGGAGCTGTGGCCTAATCAATGAGTACTACATTTGAGCTGTGTACTAGGAAAAAGAAATAAATAAGGCAATAAATAAATAAATAAATAAACAAATTTTTATTTCTTCTTAATGCTTGACCCCAGCTGTCTGATAATTTCGTGGAAAAGCCCCTCATTTTCAATCTGTGAGAAATAGAAAATGATCATTATGTTTTCACATTTCACAAACAATTCGTGACTTTATAGTCCTCTATTG
>VYZT01022355.1:0-13462 GCA_013400735.1 Pomatostomus ruficeps
TAGGTATATAGACAGACAAAAGATACTGCTCCTCCGAGTGCAGAGACGCTTATCTGACCTGAGGCGCTGGATAAAGATCATCCTGCAGACTCCCGGGCAGTTTTGCGGACCCCAGAAAGCGTCAGCAGACTTCCCTTTCTTTATTCAGAGGTTCAGATGCTAGTCCTGAGCCTCTCTTCTGGTTGTATGAATATCCAAATTATTTCAGTTTTTGCCTTTATGAAGCATATATCCTAAAGTGACAGGAAACTGGCCATGGCCGCAGTCTGTTATTGCATGTAGTTTCCTGTGAAGTCTATTGCAATGCTACAAGCTCCTGACCATCCTCACCTGGCTTGGTATTAAAAGGTGTGTGACCCTTATTGTAATTTTCTTTCCTAAAAAGCTCTTTTAATGAAAGCTGTGTCTGCAGCCATCCCTTCTCAGTGGTGGGTTCATTCTCTCTAGCTCCATAAGCAAAAAATCAGAACAAGTTTTCTCTATTCAACTTTGGTGATTTCTCTTTTCTTTTTATTGCAGAGAGAATGGAAGGGAAACAATGCAGCACAAAAAAAGGGAAACAAGACATCATGGGATGCACTTGGCAAAGCATCACTTGTCCCCAGCAGCTGTGTGCAATTGTACTAAAGATGCCATCAGCTTCATAAAAAAAGTAATAGTAATTTTTCCTTGTTGCCAGCTGAAATTCACTTATGGGGAAAGTAACTGAAAGAAACTGACAATAGCAGCAATTTAGCACAGGGAGCAGATTTGAAGGGGACAGAGTTTTGGCACACAAGACACCTCACCATCAGTCATCTGGAAAATTGTTGCCATCTGATATTAGGCTTTGTTCCAGCTGGGGTTTTGTTGCTTTCTTGGGGTGTGGTTGGGGGTTTTTTTGGTTTGTTTTTGGTTGGTTGGTTAGATTTCTTTTTTCTTTTTTTCATTAGCTGTGTGTAACTCTTATGCCACAGGGCCCTCTTTGGGGTGTTTAAAATGTAAAATTTTTATGTAGAGAGAAACTTATGTGTACACCAATCCCTGTTTTGATTTGCATGGATTTCATAACCAACATTTCTGTAATTTGGTGATTGTTTGAGTGCAAGAGATGATAGATTTGCCAGGACATATATGAGAGCTCTGGTACATATGTATTTGGGAAATGGCTCTTTATGGTATGGGAAATTGCAATCATAAGAAAGTAACGGGGTTTGGTCATTTTAATTTGATTGCTTCAACTTGTTTCTTGCTTACTAGGTCCTTCTAACTGAGAAGTACATTTAGGAATGAGAATTTAAGAGGACTAGGGATGACATTCATTTTATATGAGTGAAATGAGCAAGTTCATTTTGTTAAATTTTACAGCTGATTGTGTAATTTGTGACACCACATAGTGATTCCAATGGGAATGCAGGTGCCTAAGAGGGATTAATATTTTTAAACACTGCTGATTTCGATTCTCTGGAACTCTTTTTCTCTTTGGAGACAGAAATATAAATGGCTTAAACTAAGGAATTCTTAAGGAAAGAAATTTGTTTGTATTAGTTTTGCTTTAAGAAGCAATTTTATGTTGTGACCTTCTTAATGTATTGAATTCTGTGTAGTTTTGAAAGCTTTTTAGACCCTAATTACAAAAGCATGTTTGGGTAATTAATCTCTGTATTACATTTTGACTGGATTCATGAGACTACACACCATATTTGCTGCACTAAAGGTTGCTTTTCACTCTAGAAACATTACACGTGCCAGCTTGGCTGGAACACCTTAGTGTAAACCTGCTCTTTCAGTAGCGAGCTTGAAAGATATTTGATTCACTGTGTCCTAAAGCATAGACAGCATGGCACCCTTCAGTGTTTCACGCTATTGTGAGGAATGTAAATATTATATTCATTCCAGCATATATTACTCCTGTCTACTGATACCACTTGTTCTCCACCTCTTGCCTATATATTATTATTTTTGTCTTTTTATCACATGAAGTTAACACTAACAGGAAGCATAATCTATGCTTAGGAAAGCATTAGCAGAATGAGCTACAGAAGCAATGTACAAGAAAGCTCAGGGGTAGAACATGTCTTCACCTTACTAATGTAAAAATTAATTAAAAAAAGACTGAGTATACATTTTTTCATTAATTAACTGAATTATGATTATGAAATCAGGCTCATATTTCCTCTTGGATAATTTAGTGAAGAGGGGGGATTCTTATAACCTGAATCTGGAATTGAATGTTCTTTGTGTGGGAATCACACACTTCAGCCTCTTTGTGCTGAAGACATACTTTAGCCTTTGCACAGAGAACTTCTCTGTCTTTCTTGCCACAGGGAAGTACCTGTTCAGCTACAGCAAGACAGATCTTTATATATTTTTGTGGTCAGCAAAATCTGGAGAGAGATATATTATTAAGTGCAAAGCCACTGGGGCTTGACCCTGACCTGAACACAAATGTTTTGCTAGTATATAACACCACCACTGCCTCATGGTACAACCAGGATTAATTAAATGGGTCATTCATATTCCTTAAGAGGGGACAATCACCTTCTTATGCAGGGCAGACTGCGAACCTTTACCCACTCTGATGTACTCTGGTGAGTACTTTCTAACATTATTGACTTCTGTGAATAATTGCAGAGGTAAAGATTTTTGGGTCCAGCATTTAAGATATGTTAATTGCCTTTAGTTTCACTTCTTCCAACTGGAACAGAGATCCCTGATATTATAGAGAGGATATTTTATGATTGGCCTTTACTCTTTTGTACTTGCTGTAACTGGTCCTTTTAAGGAGAAGCATATATTCTTTATTTTACTACAAAAATATCCTTCTCAGGCAATTATAACATAATATGCAGAAAAAAAGAGAACAAGTTGATGAAGCTTAGAGCTTCATAATAATTTATATACTTGGAGCAGTACTTACAATTAGTATAAAAGCTGAACTGTAACTCTAGTCAGAATTACAGAATAACAGGCAAATTCACAAGCCTTTGACAGTTTTTACATGAAAACCTTTCTCTATAGGTTTTAAGCAACTTGGTGTGGAGATCATAACTTTACCTCTCTTTAAGCTTTTTTGGTAAATGTAAAAAAGATTTTAAATTTCCATCTTTATGACCTAAATTCAGAAATTGTTTATGAAAACAGCTTCCAAGATTTTTACCTTAGCTTCTTCTGTGAAGCTTCAATTGAACTACTTTTTTACTGGAAGAAAATACTAACACTGTTACCTAAAGAATATTTTTTTCCAGACGTTAATTATCTAAAATGTCTAGATGTGTGCAGTCGATAATGTAAGCAATTATTTCTGGTGTTTCAGAGGGATATTTTAAAGGATATGTTCCATAATGTAGGAGCCATACCTATTTTCTTCAGGGACTTATTTTCATGATATTATGCACTGTGGTACAAATAAACATTTCTGAATGAATTTCCTTAGCTTATTGGTGGTGGTTAGTTGAAAGGTACCTTGGGTATGAGGTATGTTCCCTTACCAGAGATATTTTTGGTGAGAGCTTTACAGAAGAAACTTTCTGAAATTGAGGTGACTCTGGCAAAAATGTCATAATAAAAGCTAAATGTTTTTAGGTGTATTCTGTTCAAAAGTCTCAAGAGGATTTAATAACTGATTTACTAACAACAGCAAAATTCCTTACAATCTAGTGACTAGCTGGCATCTGGCTGACACATGCAGGTACTAAGAAATCCTCCACAGATTATCTGTGGAAAAGACTTGTAAGCTTGATGCATAACAAGACAATTTAGCAGGGACTGGAAAAAGACTAAAAATAATTTTAAATATCCAGCCTGAACCTCCCCTTATGAAAATTGAGGCCATTTCCACTTGTTCTACTGCGAGTTGCCTGGCAGAAGAAGGTGACTCCCACCTTGCCACAACCTCCAGTCAGTAAGTCGTAGAGAGCAACAGCGTCTCTCCTGCGCGTTCATTTCTCCAGACTGCAGCACCCCAGCACCCTCGCTAGCTCCTCACTGGACCTGTGCTGCAGACTGTAATTCCTGAGGGCCGGCTGGCACACCCCAGTGCCGTGGGGCTGTGCCGTGCTGCCACAGAGGCCAGCTGTGACCGACTGGGGGCATCCAGCAGGGCTGCACACTCCACCAGGGACCCATCCTGGGTTCGGGGCTGGCACTGGTGGGGCCCCATATCCCCAACCACCCCACAAGGCTGCGTGAATGAGGTGGGAACACGGCAGATCTCAGACCACGGTGGGCTGGGAAGAAGACATAGAGCAGGGCCTGGTGCGGTAGCATAATGGCCAGGGCAGGGTAATGGGCAACTGTACTAACTGTAGTTTTAAAAATACAGGAATTTGTAACTAGTGCATTTGTAAAAAGAAATTTCTGTGTATTTTAATGCCTGTATGCTGGCATTACACAAAAAACTGGTGTCTCCACTTTCTAGAGACTTTCACAACTAAAATTTTTATCTTATTTCCTATATGGTATTAAGTAGGAGTTCATACTTAAACAAAATCCTTTGTTTCAGACAGAAAGTTGAAATTTGGAGAATTTGGACAGTTGAAATAATCTCTCATGATTGAGTCAGTTCTTTGATGTTGAAAGAATGAGTGCAGAACGGTTTCTTGTTCCTGGTCCTCAGAAAAACAGATATTGACCATAGTTTTCTGCCATTTAATTTGATCAGAATGATAGAAGAAATTTAACAGTGTTGCAATAGCACATGTAAAGAATGGTTAAACCATAAGAACATGATGTTGTCCTCTCAAATCACTCCAGTGTACTCTTTAGATCCACTTATTCAGAAGTCTTCAGTGCTTGATTTCCAATACAATAGTTTCATTATAAATATCAGTCTTTCCTTGCAACAGTTCTAGGTAAAAAGTCCATCTTTACTGACGTTCTGCTTTGCCATATATAGGATGTTATGTTTATTTTCAGCTGAGCATTAAAAGGAAGTGTGTATTTGTGTACACACACTGATGTATAGTCACTGTAAATATTGAAGTTCTAGAGCTGGCCATTGCCCTTGTTCTTGAAAGATGAATCATCACATAAATTAAATTGCAGCTTTTATCTCAGACCACACTTCTCTCACCTTACCCTACAGGTGTTGTTTGCATTTCACTTTGTACTTTGCCAAGAGCTACATTTGCCATGTAATCTTTAGCTCTACTCTCAGATACATCAGATGTTTTTTATGTATAATACAACTATATCTAAAATTGTATTTACAAATGTTTGTTATGCAGCCTGATTCACAAGTACAGACATACTCCAATAGTTATCATTTGCCCTCCATTTTTTCCCTTTTCCTCCAAATCTAATGGATCCTATTCCCTGTTAATAAGTATATTGATGGAATTACTACATTGCAAGAAAATATTTGTTCACAGAATGTGGAATGCATTGTTGTAATGTCATCATAAAGCTTATTTCTCATATCCATTATTTTGTTTTATGAGAGAAGGGTCAATTTTAAAGACTCCCGGAAGAAAAGTAAATAAATATTACTGCAGAACTGGTAGTTAATCCTTGTGAAAGTGCAATGTTATTTCCTCCTTTTGCAGTTAGATGATAGAAATATTTTGACCTGTTCTCATGTTAACTTGAAGAAATGAGTAGCCTTAGAGGAATCAGTAAGTGAAAATGTTTCTTTGAAGGCTGAACCATACTGTCATGAAATATACATGTTCAGCCAAATAATTTTAAATAAATAGATAAATAAATAATAATAAAAAATAACAATAATGATATTAATAAATAAAGAAGTCGTAAACATTTTGCATTCCCTTATCACAAAGTTCTCCAATCCCTCTCTTCATTTCTCTGTTTTATTCATAACTCCCTTAGGCAAAGAAAGATGTAATATCATTTATTTTCCCAAGGGAAACATAGAATTTGACATCATTTATCTCCTTGAGAACTCACACTATTATGCTTCAGTGTTATACAGATACAGTGGGTTTATGTAGTACAGATAATTAAAGTGTTTTATGATATGTGACCCTTTGACATGCATGTTCATAATATTCCCTACACGAAGAAAAACTTTAGCCTTTTTTTTTTTTTCCAGAGAGTTTGTGTCTGGATAGAAATTATGGCATGGCCCATCATCCAGTATATCAAGAAAAGTGATTGTGGGGCAAATACACAGAAATGTTGTGATGCTTGACTACAATGTGCTTTTCTGCAAAAAGTACCCGCAGAGTGCCTTGAAGGAGGTATTTCTCTGAAAGGGGAGTTCAGAAAAAACTGCAGCCTGAAGAGAAATCCATAAATGCTGGTCAATGGGAAGTGAAAGGAGGAATTTACTGAGGGCAGTGTCTTCCAGTAGGTGGGATGGTATAAAATTTGTGTTTTTCTATGCACTTCTGGGACTGAGTTACTTAATGTTATAGTTAGGGATTAGAGAATTGAATCTCTTGCAGAGATATGTGGTGGGATATGAATATCTTAATGGCAACCCACAACTTCGCCATCAAGATATGCATCCAGAGAAGCAGGAGTCCCCTTCAAGTTTTGTTCCATGAATAATGTCTACATGATCTAACAGTGAGCTGTAGATTAAAACTACAGGAGATCTTGGCTTGCCAAACTGTTATCCTACTAGCTTTCCAATATGGAGAAAAACATGGGAACTATTTTAGTTTGCTATTGAAAAATGCAAGACAGTTTCATAAGAAGTGCATATGGGTTTTCTATTTATGGATGCAGAAGAAAACACAAGAATTAGTGTAAAGGGCTTTCTGCATGGTAAGAAAAAATATAGAATCAGGAATGGCAGATATAATCACTGAAGACAAAAGAATCCTAAATATGTTGTAGAGATACCTGAGAGGAACCTTTCCTCTAAAGGGAAAGTCCTAGCAGAGAGATACAATGAACCACTACATAAAATGATAGAGGTGGAAAATTATGTAAGGTAGTGAAATAAAGAGGTAGGAAAATAAAGAGGTTAAAATAAAGAGGTAGGAAAAAAAATTAAAGAAATAAATATACAGTAATTTAACCTTGATATCCACAAAATCCATTTTGCTCTATAAAAAAAATGGTGAAATAAACTTAAAAAGTCCACTGGCTCAGGAGAACAACTGACCACAAGCTGAATCTCTAAAGGAAGGAAGTGAAGGAATGAGGGAAGTAAGTAACTATTATGACTTCATTGCAGCCGGATGTTTGAGTCTAAGATTAAGGAAATGGAATAATATACTGCCCCCTGCATAGTAGCAAAATGATATCACAGTAATACTGCTGGATATTTGAAAAAAATACTTGCAATGTGACTGAAGGTTTAACACAAAAATCCCTGATACGATTAAAAATCATTTCTGGACTAAAAAAGGCCTTTTGTCCCAGGGGAAAAACAAGTTAAAAGGAGCCACGAATGCAGTATCTAATGCACAATGTAAATAAGTATATAAATAATTTGGTAAACAAGCATTGGGCTTAAAGAGTTTAGACATTAAAGCACATGAAAATAAAAGTATAGTAAAGAAAGCTAACAATGGTATTAAATAATATTAATTATGATTCTGAGGTTGAAAAAATAGCTGTAATCCAGGTGCAAAGCTCCTATATATAGATTTTTTTTGTGATAGCAAAATCTATGCATGAAGCAGACATTTAATAAAAAGTAGAAAATTGAAGAAATGCCAGAAATTAAATATCAGTGAGATGCAGAAAAGGGAGAGTATTGCTGAAGTTCCATGGGTGAGGATAAGTATTCTTTCTCCTTTGTCGTTTAGACCTGGATATTTGCTAGTTGCTATCAGGAATACTGGACAAATTAAGGAACTATTCAACAATAGTCAATGTAATAGTAAAGAAATAGAGACCATGAGAGAGGGAACATGTTTACTAAAGGGGAAATGCTCAATCTCTTACACATAAATTGAATAAACAGTTTCACTGTAAAAAGATATCCGGAACTATTGCTAAAAACAAAATCTCCTCAGTTGGACAGTAGAGGTTGACACTTATGGAAGAAAGACCTCAGGCCAAAATTGCTTTTCTGTTGTCCTGCAAAAGCACATTCATAGATACTGAATTGTAAATAATAGCTCCTTCCTCCTTTGCATTATGCAAGAAATCTTTGGTACTGTTGACAAAGTAATAGTAACAAGAGGCACAATGTGGGTTCTCACTGAAAAGCAAAGTGGCTTCTCTTGCAAAACAAGAGGAACTAATAAAAAGCAGACAAGAGGATTTCTTCAAACAGAACTAGTAATTAGACAGTAATAAAGTACATATCCCAGGTTTTTATTCACAGTTATGACCTTTGATTCCAAGCTAGGTTCAAAACAGAGCTTGCTTGTCTACTTAAAAGACATAAAGCTTGTTGGGTCATTCAAAAATCACAGCAATGGGGACAAGGGTGCTGTGAGTCTGGCTTCACTCCCATTTTAATTAACTTCTTTTTTTATTTTAAATAAAACCCAGAAAATTAACAGTAAAGGAACAAAAAATTAATCCAGGAATATCTTGGGCTTCCCAGTAGCTGTATGATTCTCTGGGAAGGCAGGAGACACACTTTCAGCCCACTGCTCCAAACAGGGTCAATCCAACAGATTTGAAGTGACCTCATCTCTCACCCTTGTGAGTGCTCTGCTACAGAACAGCCCTCTTTGTTGGAGCACAGTTAAAAGGAGCTGGAGAAAGGACAGCTATGCTGCCCTAGGGTCATACAGGCAAGATAGGTGGTGACTGCATTTGATTCCAGAGCCGAAATCTCTTTGATGACTCTGATCTTCTCTTCATGAGTGTTTCTCTCTTTTCCTCCTCTCTGTGGTCTACTGGCTGATGCTATATAGGCATTACTGACCCAACCTTGCAGCTGCTGCAGGACAGAGAGCTGCTTCTGGTGTCCATTGCTAAACACTCAGCCAGACTGAGCCACACGTCTCCTGATGAGCTAGAGCAGCACTGCAGTGGAGAGGTTTGTCCTATGTCTCTTCTCCCTATCAGTTTGCTGTCTGGTATGTCTCCCTGTGGAATTTATGATGGTGGTTATCAATATAGGTGAATAAACAATTTTACTCTTCTCCATTTAACCTTAACAGAAGCTGACAATATTCTTTAAAATTAGACAAGTGTCTTGCAGAAGGTAAATTTTGAAATATCATGGGAATACAGGAAGATTGTATATGACTGATGCTTGTTATGCAGAAAGCTTCACAGGAAGTGGTAAATGCAGCAAACAAAACAGAGTGAAAGAAACTGGATTGGTGAGTACAAAAGCTGATGGTTTGCCCTCTCTTCATACACTAATGGAAAACAAAAATTAGTTTTTAGATTTTGCCCAAAAGGATTGACTCTAGTTTACAGCATGAAAATACATAACCTCAAATTCATCCTGGGACTAGCTATGAAGATGTAATTTATCCTTTTAAAAATCTGGCAGAATTTGTTTATCCTTGGTGTATTGGTACTTGAGAGCACTATGATTGTGCCTCTGTCTCTCTTCCCAACTCAGAATTGTTTCTCTGTTCTTGTACATGTTTTCCAGTGCAAAAAGAATGATCCTGTAATAGGGACTTTGATTCTTCACCTGAAAGGATGTCTTCTGTTTAGTAATCTGGGCATTTTGGTATTTTTTGTGGTATTTAGCCCAGATTTTCTACATTCAGTTTCATTTGAAATCTAGGATAACTCAGTGGCGCTGACATTCACACCAGTCTTAGAAATCCTACAGTTTTAGAAATCCCAAAAATTAACATCCAGTAGATAAGAGGAGAGGCAGAGGAAGAGAAAGGAAAAAATTTGTGATTATCAGTTCTCTGCAGTCTCAGAGAATTAATGATGATAATTCATTTGAAACACTGCTGAGAAAAAGCAGTAGTTCCTTTTTTTGCCCTATTTTGTCTGCAACTCTCTGGATCAGCAAATATCATCTGAAGTTGCAAATTTTACTTTATGTCTTTACAGAAAAGCATGTGGCATAAGTCAGGAAATAAAATGTAATACTGTAGGGATTATAAGATCTCAGGATGAGAATACATTTACTTTCACAAGAGTATTAATATTCCAGAGCATAGTAAGAGATCTATGCACTTAGAATAAAATCCTAAGAAAAATCAATAGCATAATTTAAGGTAGATTATTGAAGCTTCTTTTGTCTTTAAGATAGCCCTTTTAATCTGTTTTGTTTTTGTTCCATGGTGCTAGGATTTTCAGACATAAAGTCAAGAGGATGGAAGTGTCTTGTCATGCTGTCAGGCCTCAATAAATAAGTGTCAAAATATGAGTGTCATTTTATTGAAAATGGTGACAAATTTCTTTAAAGTGCTTAAGTATTTTTCTCAGTGGTCTTAGTGATAGAAATAGTATGAATATTTGTTTATATAAAGAGATTGTTTATGAACTACATATATTTTATATAACTTTTTAATTTCCATTCCCTTATTGGCAATAAGTCATGTTCAGGATAGGCAAGGCATATCCTATATTTATGCTTATGATTTTATATGCATGCCTGAGAAATGTACTTTAAATTGGTACGTGATCCCATTCTAGTTTGAATCTTTTCATGAGAGGATTTTTTTTCCTCAGTGTTTCACAGTAATATTACATTTGTTCATTTCATGCCAGGTGCTCATGATAGAAGCAAGCTGTGAAGTTGAGATCCTCTTGGGGTTATTTCTGAAAGAATTAAACTATGGCTTTTGCCTTCAACTATGATGCAATTTCCATTCCAGGGAAATTAAAATTCCCCTACCCACTTCTACGTATGCTCACCAGTACTCAGTATTCAATCACAGAAGAACTTTAATAGAAAAGGAGCAGGGAAAAAATCCAAATAGGTATCTAAGCCACTAATCTTAAGTGTATTTGCAATTTTGTGGTGCAGCTGGATGCTTGTAGAATGGGGTCTGGCTGTGGCTTTCAGGAAAGCACTGTTCCAAAACAGCCTGCAGTTTTCCTCACATAGCTCTGACAGTAAAAATCAGACCAAATTTCCTGTACTCTCAACATTGGAAGACTTGGGATCAACTTTAAGTAAGGACTGGCAGTCATGTTTAGGTGCTTGGTCACTCAGACAAGTGGAAAATGCTCAAACACTATTTCTAAATTTCCCGGTAGAAGAGCCGTGTATTCCAGTGCATCGTGTCAAGTCATTTTGTTGCACATTGTCTAACAGAATGTGACTGATGCTGTGCCTCAGAAACAGAAGTAACTGACAGTGCCTAATCTAATGCCTGAAAACATGACCTTCAGAAGATGTACTTCGAGATACATGACATGTTATATTTTCATATACCCTTTCCTTTAATTTCTGTTGACCTGACTGTAGACTTTTCTTAGGGGCTTGTCCCTCATGACAATGTACTTGGTGTCATTCCTTTTCAGAAATATCTTTTAATTTCCACAGTCTTTGAATGAGGATTTTATTATTTTTCCATTTTGCAACCGCTTGAACAATTTATCTTGGATATTTCAGAAATTTGGAAGCAGAATTTTTAATTTTTTCTTTGGAATTATAAAGATGTGATAAACTAGGCTCATATAACCATTAAGATATGAATGTGTACTCTGCATACAGTTTTCTTTCATGGATACTTTTTAAGTTATATCTTTAAAGAGTTCTTTAAAAACCTCAGTGAGTGTGGTAAATCAGTTCATAAGCTGTAAAAGCTTTCTAATGATTTGGCTTCAAAGGGAAACTAAATGAAGAGAGTCTTGGTTAATATATTTGATTCAACTGTATTATCCTTATCTATTATCCTCTTAATATTTTGTAATCTTGAAAACAGAAGTTAAACTATGTGCTGTGACTTAACATAAAATTATCAATAGGTATGTTATTCATAAAATGAGATAATAAGAACACAAATACTTCATTCATGCTGTGTCCTTTAGTTTAGTCTTTGATAGAAGCTGATCAATGCAAGTCACAAGCTATTTATTCAGGATTTTATAACTATGAATAATAAAATTCAAAATTATAGAAAATTTTCCATTAAATAATGTCAAAAGATATTAATATATATTTTGGACTTTAACATAAACTTTTTAATCTGAACATCAGATAGCGTCAAGAAATTGATAGCTTTCTATGGTGACAGCATGTTATTTTCCAGTTGCACTGAAATGCCACATTTGAGCACTTAGAGGACTGTAGTTGTTGATCTTCCTATGAGAGAATGATTTTGCTGCATTGCTATAATCTGGTATTGTACGTTCGTTAGAACTAAGCCTTATGAAACATCACCCTGAAGGTCAAAAATAATTCAGTTATGAATTCAAAACAAGTGTTTGAAGGGAGGAAAAGAGGTTTGCAAACATACAGCTCTGTCTCCTGCAAATCCCCTGGGGATTCTCAACTGCTGACTCCTTATCTTAACATGTAACATAATAACCAATTACTGTCAATGTGACCAGACCCATCAGACTCCTGTTGCATTAACCTTATGAACTGGTTCAAGAGAAATGTAATCAATCCATTGCTAAATTAATTACTAATTTTAAGGTTATCATTAAATAATATGATTCCAAAATTGGCATAAATCATGTGGTTAAGTATCGAATTAGGTTTCAAGAAATACAAGAGAGTAGCAAGTCCTATTCAAAGGATTTCATTATATTCATTTGCTCAGAGCACTGAGAGGTCATAATGTTAACCTTGTATGGGTCCAAACCATACGAAAATTATTCATGTCACCGAAGGCCAGCAATAATTCCTTTAATTCCTTGGCATATTAATGACCAACAACGAATGGGCCCCTTAAGTGTTCCATTTATTGTCTTAAATATGAAAATGTTTTAGAGATTAGAGGGGAAATTGTTTGAATTAATTAACTGAACTGATGCTCAAGGGAACTGGTACAAGATTTTCAGACAAAGGCTGAGAATTTACAATAATGACATTTCTTTCACAGTTATAAAATATAGTACCAGAGGGATTTTGAGGCACTCTTAACATTTTAGCTGATGTCTGTTGAGGGTTTGAGATTCCTCTGAAAGCATCAATTATGGCATGAAAGGCATCACATTAAAATAGCCGTGAGGCTCACAGATTTCACCATTGAAATGGGATCGGGTAACTGACACAATGAAAATTCAGAATGCAAATGGAGACTATTAAAGTAATAGGATCATTTATTAAAAAATGGTTTTTCAGGAAAGGTAATGTGCAAAAGACAATAAACACTACTGGCTTCAAAAGGAAAGCTACAGAGTTTGTTCTGAAGTTACTCGTGAGTGAGTGTACTCTCCCAAAAGCACTGGGAAAACAGCACCAATCTCCATCTAGGACAGCAGAGTGAACCAGCCTTCAGGCTTGTGACAGATCTGTGTGAACGTACAGCCCTCAACTGCTGCCTGCTATCTTTGTTTGGTTGGTCATGGATCAGAGATCACCAAATATCCTGAATGGTGTCCTGATTCTGTCATGTGAACACACAAAAGTTTAGGTCAACTTAATCTCAATATTGGCTGGCCTACATTGAGCGGTCTTTCAACCAAAGGATAAGGGCTTCAGCACTCGTGTAGTCATACATGTAGCAGC
>VYZT01022356.1:0-20465 GCA_013400735.1 Pomatostomus ruficeps
AATATATTTATTTATATATAATATATCCTTTTTTTTTTTATGTGCACATATTTATTTTATTTCAGACTCTGCCTGTCTGAAAGCTTTGCTGGTCAGCTCCCAACTCATTCCTGAGGAAAACTTCAGGCAGAAAATTTTTGGTTTAACTGTTTTCCCTTTTTCTTAATCATTACTTTACTCAGTTGGAATAACTGATAATGCCTTTTGTAGGTGTCTAGGCAGGATCAGTTTCCAAGTGGGACCAAGGAGCTTTTCTGCACAATCCAGAGTGGATTTTAAAAGATTCGTGAGTCAGAGAAATGAGGAATAGGATTTTTAACTCTCCTGGGCCATGCAGCTGGCCAGAGGTTCCTCATAACTGTGTGACAGTAAAAACCCCATAGCCAAGGGTAACCAGAGATTTTGGAGATGGAGAATTTAATGGCATCAGCTGGCAGCTGTGCTGGTTCAACTGATAAAAAAGTAAATCCAGGACTTCTCTAGAGGAGTATTTTTCCTGGATATGTGTAAACAAAGACATCTTTTTACCATGAAGTGAGTGAGTGAGGTTTGGGGTTGTTTTTCCAGTTTACCCTTTAAATTTCCAGGCTTTATTTCAGCTCCCCTGGCCAGGCCTGACGTCGAGCAGCGGTGCGAGGGCCAGAGCTGTAGGGTGGCTGTGGGAGTGCAGATTCCATCACGGCCCAGCTGTGTCCAGCAGCCTCCCAGGGATCTCCCTGTGGCAGGAGCCTAGGGAAAGGATCAGACATCTCCTGGAACTTCCCAGAGTGCAGGAATGGAGGGGGAACTGAACTGCACAAGTAATTCAGGCTCCCACAGAAACCTGCTGGCCTGCGGTTCCAGGCCAGGAGTGTCAAGAAGGTGGCATCTGCAGTGCCACTTGGAAAGCCAAGTGGTTCTTCCTCCTCTCAGAGAGGAGAACACACAACAGCAAGGGCTGTCCCAGCTGACCCAGCCCTCGTGGGCAGCTGCATCCCTGAACAAGATCTTCCATCGTGTCTCTCACTGCCACTGGAAAACACTGCAAGCCCTGTGGGTTTGGGGTTTAAAAGCTACTTTTATGTCAGCAAAAAGGTTTCTGGCTGGGACAATTCACTGGTAGGTCCCAAAATCTGTTTCTAAGTGCATAAAAGCCCAAAGGCAAAGGTGCTGAGCACATGGGAGTTCAAGGTGCTCTGGGCACAGCTTCCCTGAACTGTACGGAAATGGTCCGTCCCAAGCCTGGCTTTGGGCTGCTCCACCTGCACACTGCACTCTCCAGAGCAGCCATCCTGCCTGGGAAGGCCAGGGAGAAGGGAAGGGGTGTTGGAGTCCCTCTGAGAATCCCCAGCCCCACTGCCAGTGAGCAGTGGCACTGTCAGTGCCTACAGCCCTCACCTCGATTTGTGTCTCTCAGTGTTCCTGATGTGGCACCTGGGGATGTGGGACAGGGGTGGCCCTGGCAGTGCTGGGGCAGCAGCTGGACCCGATGGTCCACAGGAACACCTGAACAGGTCCTGGCAAGGGCACACTGAGGCCACCAGGTCCCACAGCACAGCTTCTTGTGCTTCAGGGCCTCCATTTTGGTACAGATTCACTGGAATTTAACCTTGTAAAAATCACATGGCGAGACTTAACATTAACCTAGGAGTTGCAGTGCATCACCTGTGTGCGATCTCAGTCAGTTCAGCTGGGGTTTGGGTGACAAAAGCTGCTTTAGAGGTACGAGCAAACCTCCATATAACCCTGTCCCACAGGATTAAGGGCAGCAGAACAGGTATCTTGATAAAAATCACAGGAATTATTTACTTGAATTGGTAAAAAGGACTAAAAGACCTTAATTTGGGTGGAACTCCTGAGCAGAGGATAGTGGCCGGATTCAAGCAGCGAAATAGTCGTCTTTCTGGAAAGGGTAATTTTTTCCGTCCCCGCCCACAGCGCATGCGCAAGATGTCGCCATCTTGGAAAGGGATCCGTACGCCTGAACCGCTATCTTAGGTGTGGTCCAAGTGACTTCCGCCCGAACTCCGCCATCTTGTGTGCTGGCAGAAGTCACCTCCTGGTTGCGGCCGCCATCTTAGGTGTGGTATGACGTGACCTCCTTCCCACGCCCGCCATCTTGTGTGCTGGCAGAAGCCGGGTCCGAACCGTTCCGCCACTTCCGGTCCCCCACACGGACACACAGACCCAGACAGACATACAGACACACACTCGCGTCACAACCCCGCCCCGCCCCGCCCGCTCTCTCCGGATTTTCTTGCCCATGTAACAGAGAAACAACCGCCCATCAACACCGTGATAACAGTTCGTCTCTCCTGTGCTTCATAAGTCACCGGCATCGCAAAGGCCGTCACAGTCTGTGAGTTAGGGGCAGCTGTAGGGAAAAAAAAAAAGCCCTGCTTTTTGCTCATTCATTTTTGTTCATGAGAAATACCTCTGTTACTGATCGCATTCCCAATAACAACAGGCAGCTAATCTATGCTCCTGACAGGATGTTCCTGTCCAAGTCCATGGCATTTTTTTTTTGTGATTGCCTTATATTTCGGTGTTTCCAGATCCTGAATGCAGAAGGGAACCAGACATTTGTGCTTTTAAGACCCTGCAGATGTTAGAGTTTGCGAAGATCTCAACTTCCTCTTTTAGGGAGGCGAGCAAGCCGTGCCAGCTCAGTGCAGTTCCCGGCAGGAACACGAGGCGGTGCTGGAGAACAGGGTGGAGCAGCGTGTGGCACTGTTCCAGCGCTTCGCCCTCCGCCCAGGCTCAGTTAGACCTGAGCTCTTCCCTCTGCCCTGTCAATAAGCGCAGGAAAAAATTGGTGTCACTGTGCGATCGTGCTCCGGCACTGGAAACAGTGCGGAGATATTCATAAAATCCTGGAATGCTCTGAGTGGGAAGGGACCTTAAAGCCCATCCCATTTCCCCCCCTGCCATGAACAGCGACACCTTCCACTAGCCCAGGTTGCTCCAAGCCCCATCCCACCTGGCCTTGGACACTTCAGTCACTCCAGGCTCCTGTAAATTACTGCAGCCTGTCAGACTAATTAGTTTTTTCTTGGAATGCTGTAGGAGAGAAGGTAATAAATGGGACTGAGCATCACATTAACACAGCCATACACCTCTGGGAACCACTTTTGGGCGTGTTGAACTATGTATTTTTCAGGGATACCAAAAAAGTGAGGTTTTCTGTGACATTAAAGCAGAACTCATAGCCAGTTGCATGAAGTGAGAAAAAAAGGGAAAAATAAGCGGATGGATTTAAGGCAGAGAAATAACGTGGAGAACCAGCGGGTGCCAGCGGTTAGCAGAGAGAAAGAGCAGGAACACGCGCCAGCAGGAAAAGAAGTATGCCTTTCAGATGAGATTAACTACAAGCGCATTAATTATAAAATTATTTTTCTCCGCCGGCCTGCGCGAGTGAGGAGGAAACTACATTTCCCGTGATGCCGCGGGGCGACGCAGGACGGCGCCAATCAGGTGGGGCGGGGCGCGACCAATGGGGAGGCGGGAGATGTTTGAATTCCGAGGCGGCGCCGCCGTTACGGCTTCTGCGCTGCCGGGACCCTGTGGCGTCCGGGGCGGCTCGCACCGCCGGGAGCTGCGTGCGGTACGTCCGCCTGGGAGGCTCCGCGGGGCTGGGGCGGCCTGAGGGGCTGTGGGGTCCGTGAGGGGCACGGGGGTCCGTGAGGGGGTGAAGGCTGAGGCGCTGTGGGGTGAGAGGTGCGTGGGGGCTGAGGGTTGTGGGGTCCATAAGGGCAGCGCGCCTGTGAGGTCGGGAGGGGGTGGCGGTGCTGAGGGGCTGTGGGGTCCGTGAGGGGCTGACAGGTGCTCGAGGCTTGTGGAGTCTATAAGGGACTGAGGCGGCCTTCCGGGCTGTGAGGTGCGCCGAGCTGATGACCGTGGTGTCCGTGAGAGATGCTCGGGGATCTGTGAGGAGCTGTGGGATCCATGTGGGATCCCTGTGGAGCTGAAGGGCTGTAAGCGGTGAGGTGCGCGGGACTGAAGCCTGTGGGACTCGTGAGGGGCGCGGGGCTGAGGGCTGGCTCGGAGATCCGTGAGGGGCTGTGGTGTGTGGGGCTCTCTGAGGGGCTGTGAAAGGTCTGTGGGATCCGTGAGGGGCTGTGAGGTGTGTAGGGCGGATGGGCTGTGAGGGGCTGTAGGGGAATGAGGTACTCGGCGCCCGCGGCTTGTGGCGCTCTGAGGGGCACCACCGGCACGGCGCTGGGGCTGCCCGGACAGCTCGGGATCCCGGGAAAACCCAACATCCTCGCCTCCCCTCGGTGCCATGGGGAGTCCCCGCCGCTCTCCCCCGCCCTCTCCCCGCAGAGGTCGAGGCTCGGCTGTGCCCCCCGCCTGCTACAATCGCTCCTTCAACCGGTGAAGAGCCAAAGGGCCTGACTCAGCCTCGCTTGGGTCAGCACCCAGTCTTACAGGTGTCCATTTCTTGATAACACAGGATTAAAGGAGAGGAGGTCATGTCCCAGGAGGGCAGCCACGAGTGGGAGCTGAGCAAGGAGAATGTGCAGCCCCTCAGGCAGGGGCGGGTGATGTCCAGCTTGCAAGAGGCGCTGGCTCAGCAGGACTCCTCCAGCCACACTGCTGTGCAGCTCAAAAAACAGTGAGTGATGTTACAACAGCTCCCTTCCCCTTATCGTCCTCCCTCCTTCTCATTTTATCTCTGTCTTCTTCAACTGTACTAATCTCATAGGCACTAAAAAAGACATAAAAGAAGTTTAGTAACTGATGTCTGTACTCTTATCACACTAGGATTTTAGAACTACTCACTGCAGGTGCTGTGTAGTACAGACTTCAACTTTTTTACGTATGCAATGGAGCATTTAAACAGCAAACACTAGGGAGATTTGCCCATGCTTTTTAATGAAATAATTAACTCTTGGTTTGCAATGTACGAGATAATTTTACACTGATACGAATGTATTTACTGGATGAACACTTTTATCTTTCAGGGAGTTTGAAGCAGAAATACGGTTTTACTCTGGAGATGATCCTCTGGATGTGTGGGAGAGGTAAGTTTCCCTTTATTTCAGAAAAAAGAGTCGAACGGTCAGATATCCTTGTAAAGCAGGGGAAACACATTCTAATTTAGTAAGAAACTCATTGAAAGCCAAGTTCTATAATTGCTTTTTAATATTGTGTTGCGTTTCAATGTTATGTCTATTTTTTTCTTAATCTCTTTTTTCTTAATCTCTCACATACATCTCTAGGTACATCAAGTGGACAGAGCAGACCTTTCCCAGGGGTGGCAAGGATGGCAACCTCGCAGGAGTTCTGGAAAGGGCAGTGAGGGCCCTCCACGGGCAGCAGCAATACTACAAAGATCCTCGCTATCTTAATCTCTGGCTCAAGTTTGTGAGTGTTTTGGGAACGTCTCTTGGGTGCTGCTTTTCCTCGGGACTTGTCGTGTTGTCTGCAGGCAGCTAAGCTGGTTTTGGTGACAAGAGTCAAACAGTGTTGTACAATGAGTGCAATATTAGATGTGTTTTTCTGCAAAGATGTTACTCTTGAATTCTGCTTCTCATTTCTAGACTATCTTTTAGGGTTGGTCACTTTGGACAGCTACAAACTCCAGAAGTTTTTGTTTTTGAAAAGCTGGCTTGCATAAATAGAGCTCAAATATTTATTTAAGGAGAAAGAGAAGTGATTTAAAGATACAACATTTAAAATATATCTGTTCTGCCAGATATTTTAGCTTCTAGCCGACTTCTATCCAGATCCTTTTAAACTCTAAACCAAGCTAAGCATGTTCTGGTCCTGCCCTGTCTTTCCATTGCTGCAATTTTTGTTGTCCACATCTTTTCAAAGCAGCTTTTCCCCAGCTTTAGCTTGCTGAGCTAATTTACCAGTTCCAAAACTGGCAAGGCATGTGCAATACTTCATCCAAAGCTAAAATAATTGTTCTCAGGAATACTAATATGGTGTAATTCAATCACCAAATTACCTCAGATTCAAATAAGAAATTATAAAATTCTGTGTTCTGGCCTTACAGCTGCTCCTGTCAGACTTGTATTGAAATCAGTGGGGTCTTGCTGGAGGCACAGAAACGCAGATTTTGACTGGGAACTGTCTGCCGTGCCGTGTGATTACCGACACACTTGGGTGTTTCAGGGCGATTGCTGCAACGAGCCCTTGGATCTGTACAGTTACCTGCGCAGCCAGGAGATCGGCACCACGCTGGCCCTGCTCTACATCACCTGGGCTGAGGCGCTTGAGGCCAGGGGGAGCTTCAGGAAAGCAGATCTGATATTCCAGGAAGGGCTCCAGCGCAAGGCTGAGCCTTTGGACAAGCTCCAGGCTCATCACAAGTAAGGGAAGAACTTAGGTGCTTCCCTGGGTTCCTGGAGCAGGGCAGGTTATGCTGACTTCTCCAATTTTTCTTTTCTAGGCAGTTTCAGGCCCGTGTTTCTCGGCAGACACTACTGGCACTTGAGGAAAGTCCTGATGGAGACAGTATGGGATTGCTGGAAATTGCAGAGCCTCAGAGAAATTCACTGGCAGATCTCAAAGGCAGAGGGAAGAAAAAAGTGAGAGCCCCCATTAGTCGTGTGGGAGATGCAGTTAAAGGTACATTCCAGAGCTGAAACAACCCGTTATTGGAGGAGTTTCATCCCTTTAACATGGAATTTGCAATTGAATGTGGCAGTTGAAGATTAATTGGCATAAATCTTTTTGCTTATAGCCCTGAACCCAAACAGAAGCTTCCAGGCTCAGGCTTCTCTGCAGCTTTCAAATGCTCCAAGTTTTGCTGTGTTTGATGAAAATTCTGTATCTGGACCTGAGATTCCCACACTTACAGCACAGTCATGGCCAGCACCTCCAGTTCCCAGAGCTAAGGAGAATGAACTCAGTGCGGGACCTTGGAATTCTGGCAGGGTAAGGGGGCTCAAAATGGACTGGGGAAAGAGAGGAAGGTGTGTGTAAGCTGATGACTTCTGATCCCTGAGACAGAGGTCATGTCGTTCTCCTTTGCCTGTTGTTTGTGTCTATTGTAAATACAGCTTTAATCATAGAATCATGAAAGTGTTTGGATTGGGAGGGACCTTAGAGATCATCTGGTTTCACCTCCACTGGACCAGGTTGCTCCAAGCCCCATCCAACCTGGCCTTGGACACTTCCAGGGATGGGGCAGCCACAGCTTCTCTGGGCAACCTGTGCCAGGGCCTCAGCACCTTCCCAGGGAAGAATTTCTTTTCAATATCTTGTCCAAACCCACCCTCCTTCGGCTTAAGGCCATTCCTCCTTGTCCTGTCACTGCATGCCCTTGTGAACAGTCCCTCTCCTTCTAAAGAGTCCCTGGCCATGCACACTCTGTTCAAGTTTAGCAAGCTGATATTGCTAGAATAAGGTTAAAAAACTCTCTGGAGTTGTAAAATCAAGAAATTAAAATTCTTGCTAACCAGAAGAATTGGCAGAGGTGGCCTGCTAAACTGTTTGGAGGGCAAAAAAAGAATGTAAGAGCGAAATCATTACCCAAGGAAGGGGAGAGAAGGCAGGCATTAGTTAAATATGTAAGAAAGAAGCGTAAGAGTTAAATTGTGTTGGAAAATACAACCTGAAGGAAGAATTTATTGCCTGTCTTGTGAAAATAAGGCATGTACAGCATTCTGCGAGTCTTGTTTTGAAGTGTTTGTGAGGAAAACAGAAGAGTGAAGATCAAAAGAATTCAACTGCTGTATCAATGGAATATTTATCCTGACAATAGGATGACAGAAAGTAGCTTCTGATGGCTTAAACTCAACATCAAAAGAAACAGCTGTGCTACAGGTGTTTAAGCTGTTCTAGCGAGGTGATGCAAGACGTTGTCTGAAGGGAATCAATCCTGTGAGATCAGGTTTGTTTCGTAGGTGCTCAAATAACCCCCAGTATTCCCATGTTCTGTGTAGCTCAGAAAAGAAGAATAGAAAGTCATGGGATTGATGCCTGGAAATAGAACACAAACTTTTCCAGGCCATGTTAGAATGATAATATAAAAGCAAACCTTTACTTGAAAGCCTTCAGCTACACAAAATGGCCAAAAACAGTGCCCAGAATCAGATCCTTACAATTGATAAGATGGGGCAATTAGAATATCTTGCCAATATTGTCTAATTAGAGGAACAGTTGGTTACGTAATGTCCGCCCTGGGTTCTGCCCTCCTACCCTGCCTTCATTATGCCTGTGATTACGTGGTGCAAAATAAAATGCCCACGGAGAACTTACAGGCAAGACATTACAAAATTTTAGGAATGCGTCAATAAGCGCCTGTTCACTGTGGGAAAGAAAGCTGGGAAAATACTGGAAGTTACACTGAGGCGTTTAACAGTCTACAGAGCTACAAATACATGACAAATACATAAAAGCTAAAAACTCCAGGCATCAAGATGACAAAAATATTTTCATCTTCTCAATATGGATGTTCTTGTAAGTGAAGCTTAGTAACGAAAACTAGAATGAGGGAGGGATCGAACCAGGCTAAAATTTAAGGAACCTCTAGGAATATTCTTGTCAGATAGAAGGCAATTTGGTGAAATGAATGGAAAAGTTCGGTAAATCATAGGTTTAATTTAGCTGAGAAGAATGAGGAAGAATTATTAATACGAAACTTCTTTTATCAGTTTCTTTGTGCTGCTTAAGGCATTCATTCTGTTCTCCAAATGCTTCCAATATTTCTTTTAATGTCTGCCCTCAGAGTTCTCTCTGCTCCCCCTTAATGAAATTTCTTAGATTTAATTAAATAAAATATCCTGTTTCTAGCAGAGGAGTTGAGGATGTTTAATTCCACTCCGCTGAAGGGCAGTGCAAGAATAACCTTTGATGAATGCTCTGAGACACTAAAACCCACACAGGGGAAGAAGGGGTTTCTCTTACTGCTGGTGTCAAGGTGCCTCAGTGAGCAGTTTGGGAAACGATGGAAAAGAGGAGCGAGTTTGTGAAAGTGTTCCCACCACATAACTTTTTTTTTTGTGCTGAAGAGTCACAGGGAATTCAAATAGGCAGATAAGAGTAACGAGACTAAATTCCACCTCTTCTCTTAAATAATGGGCCTCGGAAGCTGTTAAGGGATTTTTGTGGTGCTGAAATGGCCTCTGATGGGAAACTTGAAAAAAACCCCAAAAACCCAGGTCTGGAGGTTGTTAATGGACAGGAGAATGAATATTATCGTAGAATTGGGATGATCTTGGCTGTAAAATGAGGACTGTGGCATTTGTGGGAAATGAGGAGCAGCTGGAATACCCAGCCTGACCAGGATAACATTGCCTCAGTATGTATATAACATTCCCTTGGAATAACAGAAACTGGGGCTGGTGAGGACACGCAGGAGGAGCGTGCCTTGCTTTTTAGGTGCCAGTGTTCAGCTGGTGACTGTCAGAACAGAATTCATCTTGGAGCAGTCTTCAAATTTAATTTTCTATATAACAATACCTCCAAATGTGCAGAAGAGGAGGAAAAGGGAGAGGCAGAGTCCAGAGGGATGTGGAGGCTGAAACGAATCCCTAAGCCGCTAACGTTGCCTTTCCTTCCGCAGCGTCCTCGCAGCACTGTGAATTCTGGCATGGAAGCGCCCCACCCACTGCCCAGTTTCACCCCCTATGTGGACGAGTCAGCTCAGCCACAAATGATGTGAGTCTCAAGTTTGAGATGGGGGATTGCATTTGGAATTCTCAAAGCTGCTTCCTAAAATTCTGACTTGTTTTGCCAAGTACTTAAGCCTCTCGAGCTACAAGCATTTAAAAATCTGTCAGCCTGGAAGCAATTACTGCTGCAGCTTGATGAGAGAGGCTTTGGCAGAGGTTGCATAAGGACATGGGAAGTGTTCAGTGCTGCTCACGATGTGGGAGCCTATATCATATTTATACATGCTAATTAGTTTAATAGCTTAACTCAGTGTGTTTACACAAAGCCACAAGCTACCTGTGTTAGGGTGCTGTTTGCTGTGAAACAGCCCCAAATTGAGGCAGACCTGTGGCTGGTTTTTTTCTATCTTGGGAACTCTGTGCTCAGCATATCTGGAGTTTTATTCTGAAATAAGCTATCAGAGTTGCCATGACAACAGTGTTGCTTAGGTGGTGGAGGAGGAGCGAGTATGCTGCTTGTGCAGTGCTCCCTGAAATGCTGATAAATCCCAGGAGATGGGGTGGTTTTGTTAGAGCAGAGCAACACCCATTCTTTTGCAAGGTTTCTCTACCTTTCTGTGGCTAATGATGGCCAGGGAATAGACAAGCTCCTTTTGAGAGAGAAGTGGCAAACACTGCTTGGTATAACAGTTTCCACAGCTCTGAATTGCATGAAATCAAGGAATGCTGAGACGCGGTGAGCAGCATGGCTTGCGTGTGGACTGCAGAATAGCTCTGACCAAGGCTATGCCATTGTTAGTTGGAGAATATGTAAAAAACTGCATTCCTGTTTAAACTATAAGACTGTTTCTTGCTCCTGAAAGTCAGTGATGCCGCATCGTCAAATCTCTTGGCATGCTGGTCTTTCGGATGAGGATTTGTTACTTACCAAAGGCAGCAGCTTCTCCTACCAAGGAGAGGGAAGGAGTGGGTAGAACTGAGCACCGTGCTAAGTTAGCACTAAGCGCCTTAGGCAGAGACTTGGTATGTAGGTTTAGATTATGTAGTTGAAATCTTAAAAGTAGATTTTTTTTTTTTTTCTGCCTTTGAATCCATTTCCTCATGATACCATGGTCATCTGTCAAATGGTCTGGAAGTGTTGTGCTGAAACTGTGTAAATGTGATGTAAATCATGCCATCAGCTGCCATCCAGAGTTCTGGGCAGGTTCTTGTTGTGATGTTAGTAATGAGTCCCCACAGTCCCCCAAAAAAGCTTTAAAACCCCAAACATTAGGAGTACCTGTTTGCCTTATGATCTCCCACACAGTGTGAGGGTTGGGAGTCTCTTCACATGCAAAACAAGAAGGATGTCTTGGAGCTCTGCAAAGAGTTTTCTTTTGAATTCCTTACTTCCCCAGGCCACAGTTATGTCATTTTTTACAGTCAGTTGTTCAGGCTGGATTGCTGGTGCTGGTAAAGCTGCACCAGTGTTGCTTCCTCTCTCCTGAAATTAGCATGGAGGTTTCATCTGGCTCAAGAGCCTCCATTTTTAAGTCCCTTTTCTCCTGTGTCCTTTTGCTCCCAGATAATCATCCTACAATCATCCCAGAGTTTAGGGACTTGTCACACGTGTGGTCACACAGCTTGATGGAACTAAATTAAACAGATCCTGCTTCAGACTGCACGGTAGTTCAGGCATCATAAGGATTTTATTTGTATTTGACTGGACCTTATTACGACTTCGGGTTGGATTTGCCTTTTGGGTTTTGTTGTTTGTTTTGTTTTATTTATTTATCACACAATTCTGAGTAGTATGCTGGCCTTTGATGTCACTGGTTCCAATTTTCTTGTGTATTTTTTCTAAGCACAGAACAGAATGTTTTTACTCGAAAACCAGATTCTGAAATTAGCCCTGTTGTCTCCCGGGCCTGCTTTTCTGTGCTACAGTGAAGTACACGAAGGCCAAGTAATAAATTCATGGTTTTTCAGGACTCCCTGCAAAATTGAGCCCAGCATAAACTGTGTGTTAAGTACTCGCAAAGCCGAGGAGCAGGACCCGCTCCAGCGAGTGCAGCACCACCAGCAGGACGCTCAGGAAAAGAAAGAGATGGTGATGTACTGCAAAGAGAAAGTTTATGCTGGAGTTGACGAATTCTCTTTTGAAGAGATCCGAGCTGAAATCTACAGGAAGAAAGCGAGAAAGAAAGATGAAGGTACGTTTCAAAGCGGGCTGAAGCAAGTAAGGCTTTCCAGATGGAATCATAAAATTGTATTTGCTTCTGTCTGTGATTGCAGCTGCTTCTCTTTTTCTCCTGGAATAGTTGTTTAACTGCTCTGAGGTGCAGAGACAGTAACATATTCAGCAGCTTTAGGTGTAAGCTGTGGGACAGGGAAAGACCACCAGAAGTTTTGGCCTCTTGACAAATAATTTAGGCTGTAGCCACCGATTGTATATGAAATATGCCTTGGGCCTTACAGGTGTTTTTTCCTTAGATGAAATACAAGCCATAGAACGGAAGAAGGAAGAAATACAAAGGAAAATTGAAGAGCTGGAAAAGAAATTAAAGAAAAAAGAGGACGACAAGCAGCAGCAACCACATGAACAGGTATTGTTCTCATTTAACTGTTCTTTTCCAAGTAGCTGCAGTTTTAAATAGAAGTATCCAAGGAAGCCAAAGGGAAGCATATTTGATATTCTTCTAACACCTTTGAAACTTCTTTTGAAAGGATTCTTCACTAAAAAAGTATATTCTCTCTCTCTGTCTCTCCCTTCCTTGCCTATTTCCTAAACAATGCCGTCATAGTAAATATTTTAAATAATGAAACACAGCTGTGACTTTGTTGTAAGCTACATAACTGCTTATATGTCTTTAACAGTTTCAGGGTAACTAAAATCTCTTAGGAAATTTTATTTATGGTTGCACAGAGTAAATTATTCATTTTAACTACACTATGCAATAAAAGCAGATTTTGTTCATGCAAGCAAGCTAAGTACAAATAAAATGGCTAAAGACATCTATCAGGGTTTTAATGGCTACACGGGCTTATCATCATGTTTTTAGAACCTTTCTGCCTGGTTGCGATTCCACCACTGTAGAATCGAAATGCGGTTTTGTTTCCACAGGCAGCAGAGATAACGGGAGCTTCGGCACCTTTGGGAATGCAAGGATTTACTTTTTCCGGCGCCACAGAATATGGGGAGAAACAGCCTCTGTCACAAAGGTAATAGAGTTTTTTAGCCAGCAGTGAGAACACTTTTGAGGCTATTTAAGTACGAGTAGTAACGTGGATCACTAACAGCCTGTTTTTGCAGGTAGAATGGAATAAAGCCTTGGCATCAGCCTGTAACCAGGATCTGTGCTCTTTCTCCCTATTTTTGATTATTTGTCTGAAGGATCTTAACTTCTTGCAAGTAGCATTTGTCAGCTTGGCTTGCCTTTTTGACAGAGTTTACTTAATGTTTCGTGAAGGTCTGTAGAAGACAAACTTGTCTCTTTTATCTTTTTCACAGTGAATTCCAGGTCTATGAAGATACTCAGCTACGTAAACTGTCTTGTTCTGAGGGTAAGTAGTCAGGTTTTTTACCATTAAGGAAAAGGTTTGGTTAAAGGGAAGTGTTCCACGAATACCAAGATGGCAGCAAAGTAAAACCCAAAGCCTAGGCGGATTAGAAGAATGACAGTGTGTGTGCGAGTAGTGTCTTCTACCATATTGACCAAAACATGGAGCATCTGAGAACTGTCGCTGTTAGAAAGGACTTTCAAGCAGAAGAGCATTTTTCTTTCAGTAGCTGTAAAGTTTTCTCCCATCTTTCATGTCTGCAGTCTTACTAAAATCTCGAAAGAGTTTAATGCAACCTCTAGGTTGATACTTCCTTAAGTTGTTTTTCCTCAGAGGTTTTGATAGAGTAACACAGCCAGAAATTCTATATTTTTGATTTTGGCAAGTTTTGTTGGCAAGGTCACATCCTGAAGAAATTTACTTCTGATCTGACTTGACTCCTGTTGCTGTTGACAGAGGTGATCCAGACTCCTGATGTATCCCCAGATACCCACAGTGGAAATACCTTTTTAAACTCTGAGGAGGAACAGAGAAATGAGGACAGCCTTGCAAAAAAAGGTACAAATTCTGAAGCGTAGTCTAAAACCAGCAAGTTAGCTTACGTAATATGGTGGTAAAGGTGTTGCTCATTAATGTGACAAAACCGAGCCTTTTTTAATAGGGCTCTTTATGTGCCAGCTCTGTAACTTCCTGCTAGGAGCAATCCTTTTAAGACTGTGTATTAACTATTTTAAGCAGTGTTGGATATGCTATTTTGGAAAAACTGTGGATAGATATGATAGAGCCTCTTGGTTTTTCTTTACAGATGTAGGTCTGCTTCCCCCACCGGCTCCTGCTCCATTTTTCTCTATATTTGATGAATCCTCTACTTTGACAAATCCGAATATAAGGTAGAATTATTCAAGACCTAGATTCCAGAGGGAAGGAAAACTGAAAGTATCAAAGCACTTTCTGTAGCAGCTGAAATAACTGTTTCTTGCAGGGGTGTGTGGGGGTGTGTGTTTTGTTTTGTTTATATTGGTATTTTCTATTTAATTACTCAGAGTCCGTGATGAGGAAATACCCTCCTGTTCTTCATCTTCAACCTAGAACTGTTTAAGCTGCTCTATAAACTTCACTCTGGAGAGCTGTATCCATTGCTTACTGGTAGTTCTGTAGTAGAAATTGGTTGATTGAAATTATCAGTAGACTTCAACTCTTGAGAGGAATCTGTTGGAGATCAGAAGCTGCTCTAATAAATATGTAATTGACTGTAACTTCTTCTTAGTTGCTCAGCAGATCGTAGCCAGAAAAGCGCCCGTCGCCCTCTCGCTGTTCGCAAGCCTGCGGAATCTCTGTCTGCCAAGGAAAATGCAGCAGCAGCAGCAGCCTGTGTAAGGAAACAATTCACCCCATGGAGACACCAACACAGCCCGTGCGCTGTCAGACTGAGTCAGCTTGGCTGGACTGGCATCGTGTGTAAAAAACAAGGATTCTAAACTGCTGTCTGGCACGGCAGTAATGTAACGGGGTGATGATGGGATTATACTGAAAATATGATGTTGTGGCTGTGGCTGCCTCATCCCTGGAAGTGTTCCAGGCCAGGCTGGACACGGCTTGGAGCAACCTGGACTAGTGGAAGGTGTCCCTGCCCATGGCAAGGGGGCGGAGCTCAGTGGTCTTTAAGGTCCCATCCAACCCAGACCATTCTGGGATTCTATGATTAGAATTAATGAAGACTGAGTGTCCTGTTCATGTTGGAAGGTGGTGGAGTGGAAGAAAGGAAAGAGAAATGTTCAGCTTTTAAATAAAGAAAAATTTGTCCTAAAATCTACAGGCTTTCACTGTCTCTTTTGGTTTTTTTTCAGGATGAGCTGAATGGGATTGAACGTTTGACTGAGGATGCAATTGTGACAGGCTCCCACAAGAACAACACCCTTTGTGCCAACCCAGAAGACACGTGTGACTTTAACAGGGCTGCCCACCTGGCCTCAACACCCTTTCACGGGGCGGTTGTTCAGACAGTCCCAGCTCCTGCTTTCTCACAGAGTGAAGAGAAGGAAGACAGTCCAGATTCCAAGAGCGCACCTCTGAATCAGGAGACGCTGGTGTGTGAAGGAGCATACGCTGAAGCTCTCCATGTAAAAAAACTGAGGTAATTAACAGTAAAGGACCTTAAGTCCCTCTTCCTGCATGTTTTTCACAGTTGTGGTTTCAGTGTTGCTAAAGAAGGAGTTTTTAGAAAAGACCAGAATACACTGGAGAGAGCCATTTCTTTAGCTCAGGGTCCACTTTTCCTTGAGCAGATTTAAGAGGCAATAGCAAGCCCACTTGGCTTTTCAGCATTACTGCTGTGGGACTTCACCACAAGGGTTTTTAACAAAATAACTTGCAGAGAAATTAATAAATGCATCCTGTCTTCATTATCACCAGTTCCTTTTATAGTCTTCTGCACCTATTTGAAGTATATAAAATGCATCTAGTATTTGTAGTTTAGTTCTTCTACAGAGGAAAAAGGCTGGAGAGAAGAAAAAACTGGCAAACAACTTTTTATCATTGTGAAGAAAAAACATCTGCTGTATGGGAGTTTCTTAATCTAGAGCTGAGTTGGATTTGCTGGTTTTAGTATGTAAACAACTATACCATGCTGAAGAGGTTTTTTACTCAGGAGGTTCCTTGAACACTGCTGATAATAATTAGGAGCAGTTATTTCCCACCCAACCCTTCACTGCTTTGAAAGCACTGAAATTTTTTAGCAAGGGCAGTGATAAATATTCGGTATGTCTTCTGTTGTAGCCGTCAGATTTGGTGGAAGAGAGGATTAAAAAAATCATCTGTAGACTAAGATTCTGAGTATAATCAATCATCAAAACTGAAATGAAGCTCTGACATGACTTCTGGCTTTCTGTTAAGGATGGGAAAGAATTTCTTCATGTTAATTAAATTGGGTGTGCACAGTATCCTCTCTTAGTCCCTGGGTTGACATTATCTACAACTTGTATCTTTGGGAAGTCTGAGTGGCTGATGGCTTTATTTACAGCCCAATCATGGAAGCAAGCCTGGAAGATACTCGCTCATCAGGTTCTTCAGTCTCAGGAGTTTCTCTGTCCTCTGTTACACAAACGTCTGCTATTAAATACCTGCAGATCACTGAGAAACTGGAGCTGGCTCAGAGCTTTCCTGCTGAAGTGGTCACTGATTCTGGAGGTGGAAACGTTACTGGTTAGTACTAACCTGAATTTCATTCACAACAAATAATTTGCAGCTGTCACTAATAGTGGAGTTTTTTCTGTCCTTACTGTATCGCACTGTGCTTTGTGTGTTTCCCATTACTATGACTCGTGACTGAACTTGTCTGAAGCAGCAGTGAGGAGCAGTACAGGATGCTTGTCAGCATCCAAAGCGTGTCAATATTAAGGTGACAGAGAAATTACTTGAGGTAGTAAAGCAGGCAGTCCGTAGGAGTAATGAAGTCAAATTCTGAAAGTAAGAATTTGGACTTGATGGCAGTAATAACTTCTAAGACAGGTTTGTTTTGGTTTGTCTTGTTTTTTTCTCTGTAATCATACTGTGTGTCTCCTGATGTGCTGATAAGCTACCACTTTGAAAAAGATGAATACGAATTTGGAGCCTAGTGCAAGTTGCATGATTTTGGTTTAAATCTGCACTTTTAACTACGCTATAAACTTTTGTGCAGCTTCACAGTATCCTTCTTATTCCTACGAGGGAAAACAGCACTGGTACTTAAATAGTCAATGTCTTTGTTTATTTTTCTTCTAGTTAAAGGCCCTTGTTTCTCTCTGTTCTAAATATTTAGATTACAGTTAGAACAGGAATGGTCACAAAAAGCCTTTAAAATCTGGCCTGTGGAATTAGATGGAATTAGGAATGATGGTTTTCAAGGTGTTTAACCTGCTTTAACTCCTTTGATTTTGGTTTATGATGCTTTATTAGAATTGGATATTTGAAAATTCACAGTGTATCTACTCTGGAGAGTTATGTTCTCATGTGCCTGCAGACTATTTTAATGATGAAGCATGCTTGGGACCTGGAGTGCAAATACAATTAGAAGCGATGTCCTTGAAATAGCTGGAACATTTCGGATGGATCTTTGACTTGTTTTTATCATACATACTAATCTTTAGAGCAAGAAGAAACAATCTTTTCAGAAAAAAAGAAAGCATTTGTTCAGATGTTTTAACGGTCCTTTCTTAGGTTTTGGATCTTTCCTGTTGCTTTGTTTCTTGATTTCTGCACATCTCACTTGAACTGCAGCTCTCACCCTGGACGTAGTAATTCTTAATGCTGTGTAAAGAATAAAAATGATTTCAGATGTCTGTAAGTTTATTCCTGCAAAACATGCCAGTAATTTCCTAGGTTTGTGATGGCAAAAGCTTGGAATGTGTCATAGCCTCCAGCCTACACAGTTTCCTGGATCTGCTTTCACAGAATTGCTTCCTGAGCAGTACTTACTGCAACGCTTTTCAAATCAGTATAGGTATAACTGTAGATAATCTGGTCCTTACCTGTGTACTGTGAAAGTTTAAAACGTTCTCCCTCATTACAGCCATGGCATGTGGGAGAAGGCAGTAGAGGCCATCTAGTTCTTGTGTTTTATCTCAAATTATCAGGCAGAGTAAACACTTGAGGCTGCTTGGGTTTTTTACAAATCAACTATCTATTGAATGACCTTATGTTCTGTTATGAAGGAAAACAAGTCCAGTCCTACAGGGAATTATCTTAGGTGTCTTCCCGGAGATAAAAGCCATTAAATTCTTCACGTTGCAATGAGCAGCAGAGCTGTAATCCAACTTTATTTTTCTTTTCTTACATAAAACCTCTGCTGTAATCAAAGGACTAAATTTCCCTAAACCCCATAATGTAAAAATCCCAAACCGATCACTTGCTCTGGGCATAGATTTAAAAAAGGAGTGTTGATTTGCAGAATGAGTTTGAATTCTGCTGTGGCTGAAATAATTCAGAGCTTTGTCTCTTGTGAAAGATACATTTTGCATGATACAGTAGAACCCTTGACACCTCATGAGAAGAATCTGTAAGACAGTTTTAAAGACAAGGGCCACATTGACTTCCCAGATCTATTGGAAAGAGATTAATTGACTTGCTAAAAGATGAACAGTAAATAAGAATGTGAATTGAAAGCTTCCCGTGTCCAGGTTACATTTACTGACAGACATAACCAAGTTGCAGAGAGTTAACACAATTTCTGCTCATCTCTTCTTGTTGTTTGTTCTCTTAGAGGATGATGAGGCTCAGTTCCTGTGGAGCCCTGAACAGCGTAAAAAGCTTTTAGGTTCCGTGCTAGCATCGCTGGTTGCTTCTCCAGATTTTCACTTGGAGACTGGAGCTCTGCCTTGCATGGAGGTTGAGAAAGACGTTGAGCTGGGTAGGTGTGCCAGACCCTGTGCAGTGCAGGGTTTGTGTTCAAATGGGTTTGAATTATGGTTCATATTCACCCTCTTGGTTTTATGTGGTGCAGGCGGGGAATGACTTGGGAACAGCTGTTTACTGTGACAGCTTATGAATGTGAACTTTCATCACAGGAAGTGCGACTTACTGCATCAAAATGGAATATTGGAACGATGAAGAATACAAGATGTTTTTTGCCATTCCAGCTGGATGCATTTTCCAGTGGGATGCAAAGGGATTTGCAATAAAGGTAACACACACGATGGTTATTGTACAAGAAGTGTGAAATGCTAAAATCTTATCCATTAATAAAACCCCTTAATTTCTGAATCGCATCCATGAAGTTTGCTACTTCAAGTCCTCTTCCTAGCTGTGGATCTAGATTAAACATTTCTGACTGTGAAAAATGTCTTCCTTGGTCAAGTGGGAGGGGGAAAAAAGAGGATGAGAAGAATATGAAGATGAGCAATATTCACTTTATTCCAAAAATAAATGTTGTTCTTATGTACCTTCTTGTAGGTGTATTCTCAGCCTGTGCCTTGGGATTTTTATATCACCCTTGAGTTACAGAAGCGTTTGAATTCTGACTTTGACCAGAGCTTCAGTGAGAATTGCAGCTGTTACCTGTACCAGGATGGCTGCGCCATTGTGCACAAGGATACAAATTGCTTCACGCTCAGGGTCAGTACAGACAAACCAAGGACAACTGGAGGGTCCAAACTCATGCTTGGGTGCCAGTAGTGAGTTTGGGGTGGTGTTAAGCTCGCTGCTGAAGAGCTGCTCCTGTTTAATCCTGCAATACAGATGCTCTGGTTTTTATCTGTAAAAATCAGGGCGGTCTGTTAATGCCTCAGTGGGGTCTGGTTTCTCATTCATAGATCATGTGCTTCTCAGAGATAATCTTGAACCAATTTTTCACATTTTCTGTCTTTGTGAGTCATAAAGGACTGGAGCCAAGAACCACATGTTATTCCACAGGAAGATTTGCATTTAAAGCTGTTGTTTAACTTGACCTCTTTCAATATATTCCAGTCAGCTATAGCAAGGTCATACCATTTAATGTCTTGCTGAATGATTTACACTTTGTCTTGTAAGTGCATTTTGAATTGTTGCATGCAAATAGGACTGAATTTCAATAGTGATTTCAGTATTTACTTCAATTTCTCCCTCCTGATCTTTTGTCCAATTTTGAATAATAATGTTTCCTAAGAGCTTATGGTTCTTGTAACTTTGTCTGGGCTGATCATGGGCAAAATCTGATTATACTGAATTTAGGGTGGGACTGTTACCTCTGTACAGATGAATAATGAAACAAAAGGTGAGCTATAAATATTTCGTTTAATCTAAGGTAGAATGGTACAGAGATAGATGTTTATTCTCTTTTCAGGATATTCTTCATGACCGTAAGTTCATCACAAAGGAAATCATCTTCTTGGTTGTTCATGATCTTCTGCATATGGTAGAGAAGCTGCACAAAGCGGAGATTGTCCACGGAGATCTGAGGCCAGAGGTGTTGTTTCTGGGAGACAGGTTTGTCTCTTCCTATGAATATGGGAGGGTACCGAGCAGTCATTTCAGCTACAGCTGCCCTAACTTCTCCCCTAGAGCTGGGGTACTGAAGTACCAAGGCCTGAACAACAGGCCCTGAGCCAAAGTTGACCACTAGATGAACCTTCCAACCAAATGTTATATTTGCATCCACTCATTAATGAAGCATCATTAGCAATAGGATCTAGGTATCCACTCATTGTCAATATATGTATTCACCTTCCTGTATTTAGAAACCAGATAAGGCCACACCTGGGTTTTGGGGGAGCAGGAGCAAAGCCAACTCCCTGGGTTGCTCCTTGAGCCCTGGCCAGGCTTTGGGAGGAAGCCAGGAGGAGGCTGAACCCAGATGTTCCCTGACTGGAAGTTGTGTGAGCTTGTTTATTGCACCCTCTCCAAGCTGGGCCCTGTCCCAGCACAGTC
>VYZT01022356.1:20932-37292 GCA_013400735.1 Pomatostomus ruficeps
CCATGTTAGAATGATAATATAAAAGCAAACCTTTACTTGAAAGCCTTCAGCTACACAAAATGGCCAAAAACAGTGCCCAGAATCAGATCCTTACAATTGATAAGATGGGGCAATTAGAATATCTTGCCAATATTGTCTAATTAGAGGAGCAGTTGGTTACGTAATGTCTGCCCTGGGTTCTGCCCTCCTACCCTGCCTTCATTATGCCTGTGATTACGTGGTGCAAAATAAAATGCCCACGGAGAACTTACAGGCAAGACATTACAAAATTTTAGGAATGCGTCAATAAGCTCCTGTTCACCATGGGAAGGAAAGCTGGGGAAGTACCGTAAGTTACACTGAGGCGTTTAACAGTCTACAGAGCTACAAACACATGACAAATACATAAAAAGCTAAAAACTCCAGGCATCTTTGGGAAGCCAGTAACCAGAATGTCTAATGAATCAGATATAATTCCATTACATAAATTCAGTGGGGTCGTTCTTAGTTATCACCGATATCTTAAAAATAGCTGTTAAATTTAAATTTATTTTGAGCCTACAGTCACTTAACATGTCTACTCCCAATATATCTTACTTATAATTTCTTTGTGCTTATTTTATTAGTAACTTATTTCTATAGTTATTTATAAATTACATACCCGTACTATGTAAGTTCTAATATTTTCTTCACATCCTGCAATGGGTTGTCTTGCACATCCCTTAGGGTGCTGCATCCTATTTTGGAAATCACTGATCTAATAGTGGCTTGATGGACTTGGATATCTCCTGCTGGATTTCTCTGTGGCAAATACAAAACAAACAACTGCCAGAAAGTTAGGATAATGGTTTGGGGTTTTGCAGATAGAAAAAAGACAAGTGCATAGTATAAATTACAAACTAAGCTCACAGCATACAAGTATGTAAGAAGAGTAGTAGTGAGAGCTGTGATACGTGGATATTGTTGGCTTGGAAGTCGTCAATAGGGATACTCCTCCCTGCCCTTCCTGTTTGTCCTCCCTCGCCTGTAGACCAGGAAAAGTTCGTAGAAGTATTATCAAGCTTAATTATTTTTCATATCAAATATTCTGAAATTTAGAAGGAGGAGCGAAAAACATTGCACTGATGCTGAATTGATTTTTGCCTTTTTGCTTTTATCTATTCTCTATGTTCTTTACATATATATATTTGTAACTCTGTAGCCTGTTATCGTATTTGTAGCTAGCATTTTACCCGCTCTCTTAGGCAGAAAGACAAATTCCCCGTCAGCTCCAAGCCCCAGGGGTCCAAGGTTAGGCTCTCTGGGAGCCAAGGCTGAAAACCACCTCTTTGAGACACATTTCCATAAACAGAGTTTAGCTCCTATCTGAGGGGAGAGGTGTTCAGAAAAGGGTGGAACCAGGGGGGAATTATCTCATCACCTATGTCTCTAACTGGGGATTCTTGTCAGTTATGCTGATCTGCTAAACCTATAGAAATTGTATCCGCTTTATGTTATGTGTGCATCTTCAGTGCTTTTCAGCCAGCACGTTGTGCACCATAAGGATCCTCATGAAGGTAACCCCTCTATCACCTGTGTCTGGCTCATAACTTCAGGACCAGCGAAAAGGCATCACACTATTCCCACAGTCCACAAACTGTGCTTCAGATAACGGTGACAAATATGAAAACAGCACCATCCTCAACCCTTTAGTGATTCCTATTGCCTGCAGTAGAGACAGCAGTGTCATCCCTAAGCTCCCCGCTGCGAGCCCTTGCCATCCAGGGCCGCCCTTGGAGCAGTAGTTCTGACAGCTGCCATCAGAGGGGAGCATCGACATGGCTAAAACTCACCTTCACGGTGCTGTTAAATTTAATTCTGAAAGAAAGGAAAAACTTAATTGGATTGTCTTCTGCCTCATGTGCTTCCTCTGCTCAGGATCTGCGATGCGTTTTCTAACGAGGAGGTGACAAATGCTCTGAAGATGGTGGATTTCTCTCACAGTCTGGATTTGAGGGTGATGCCTCGAGTCAGCTTGCCCTACAACTTTCCCACAGCTCAGACCCCTTATGGACAACAGCTTCTGGCAGAAAGTTCTCTTCCTTATCAGGTGAGTCTCTATTTAATAGGACGTCCTAATTTCTGTGTTTCCTTTACAAAACCCATTTTCTTAAGTTAAAATTTACAAGTGCGATGGAAAACTCTCATCAATAAATACTGAATAAAGAGAATTTTGCACCTGATGGAATCTTTGGCATTAAGTGAAGGGATTAGCAGTGCTGTTCAGTGATTGTAACTACTGTATTTATTTGGAAACCTACAATGAAAACAGAATTTTACCTTTTGAAGTTTTCTTGCTTAACAGGTCTCTGGAAGATTCTGGTGCAAAGATGGTTCAGACTTAAATGTGTGAAAGCACTAAGAGCAGAAAGTGATAGACATTGAATTTGTGATGTTTGTTGTGATTACAGGTAGACTTGGTTGGCATTGCAGATATAGTCCATTTGATGTTGTTTGGGGATCATATCCAGGTCTATCAGGAGAATTCCATCTGGAAAATCAGCCAAAACTTACCAAAGTAAGTCCTTTTGTAGAGGGGATGGCTGGGAAAGAAGAGATCTAACTTCATTTTCTTTATAGCGGTACTGTCTCAAGAGCTTAGAACTGACAACTTGAAGCTGTTTTTGCCAAAAAGCGTTTGTTTTGTGGGGACTGAAATTGTGAAGTTGTTGGACTTGTTCACTGGCAGCTCATTGCTGTGTAGGAGACAATTTTAAGCTGAAATGAATAGTCCAGTTGAGTTGATTTTGCTTTTTCCATCCTTTCAGATGAGACTGACAATCTCTCTGCACCTTACAGATCAAGCTTGGAGAAGTTTGTAAGTGGGTGGGTGGAGAGGGGAGCAAAGATCACATGAGTACATTTCTTCAGAAATGCATTCGTTTGGCTTTCTGCTTTTTTGTTTTCATTCTGTTGAGACACTGATGGCAGGATGTAACAGTCGTCTGTAACAGTTGTAGAAACAGCACACGTGCACAGCAAAGAAAACAATTTAAAGCTGTCATCTAAGATGCAAACAGCTGCTTTTTGGAAACTGCTGTTTGTATCCGGTATTGAATTCTACTGCTCCCTTTTAGCCGTGTGTTTTGGCTTTAACTCTGCTCTGCTTTCCCGTGCCCTTTGTTTGTTCTTAGACTGAACACTTGTTCATTTTGTTAGGCACATACTGCAGATTTTTTTTTGCCTTGGCATTTCATAAGGATTTTTCAGAACTCTGCACTCATGACAACAAGTACTGGACAGGTCTCTGATTCAGGATCATGGATCACTCCTAGGACCATTGCTTTAAGAAAACCTGTTACCAGTGTGGGCGTTGTCCAGTTCCCTAGCAACCTGCACTGCTTACATCTCCCAGTTTGTTCTATTCAGCCTTTGGGAAAAAATCCCATCTTCTTAAGCTGTACACAGAGGAAAAAATGCTATTTTTTTTTTCTTTACTGGGTATATATCTGATTTTTTATTATGATATCCTTTGTTTAATTCTGCAAGAGATTAAATTGAGCTGCTTCAGATGAAGCCACATAAGGCCTGAGTTGAGAAGGCTGGGACATGGTGTCAGGGACCTGATCAGGATGTGGGCATGGAAAAAAGAGTAATAACTGCCTGAATAACTGGAGCAGGAGGAATAGTAAGTCTGAGTTGGGAAGGCTACGGCTGTCTGTCAGTGGAGTTTGGAGGGGATGGGGTAATTGGAAAGGAATTGCAGTCAAAGCTGGGGATGCTGGATTGAAAAAAATTGGGATTTTGGGTTGAGGTAGAACTTGGAGGGACATAGAACTTGAGGAGTGAGACCCGTGAAGGGCTAAAGGAGACGCAGCAGGAAGAAGGTAAGCATAGGTATCAGTTCTGTGGAGCTGCAACCAGGCTGTGATGGCTTCTCACTCATCTGCATGCATCCGTTCATAATTTCAGAGTTCAGAGTACAAATAAGGAATTTTTATTTTCCACCCTCTCTTCTGCTTTGCTTCTGAAAGCGTTATAGACTTATCATTCATCATCTGTACTTATTTTTCAATATCAGTTATTCCAAGAAGTCTCTGCAGAGGTGCTTTAGTTACACCTTGTACTGAAGTCTTGTATCAACAGTGTAAATGAGGCATTTCATTAGGTGGGAATAAGGAATTTGCACTGAATCTGTTTCCATTCACACACGGATCTTTTAGTGTGTCTGGTTGTTACTGATTGATGACACTTCCTCTAGTCAGTTTGAAGCTTTCAAGTAATATGTGACAAGCAAATTCACTGCTGCAGGGAACCTTCATCCACCAGAAGAGGCTCCACAATTAAGTATTCCCTGAAAGAAAAGTCAGCTGACGGAGATCAATCTTGCTCTTCATCCTCTGCGTACAGGACATGTGCTGGTGACGCTTATGACACCCATGAAGACACGGGATTCTTCTTCCTGTTGCTTTTAGTAATTCTACTTTAATAAAGAGGACGTTGCTTCCCTTTTCTGTTCAAAGTTCTCAAAGTGATTTGGAAAGTGATTTTTTTTCTTTCTCTGAGGTTCATTTGAGTTTGTTTGGTGGTTTGTTTTGGTTTTGGTTTTTTTTAGGATTGTATTGACAGAATAACTTTCCTCAAAAAAGGTTCTGAGAATTCAGAGAGAACTAGAAAAAAGGCTTCTTACTGAAAGGCTGACTGGTGTTAAATACAACTACCATGACCCTCTTACTTTAAGAAAGCTTTTAAAAAGGACTTAATTATTTTTAAGTATTAAACAGATGTAAATGTTGCAAAATGACTGGAAGAGCTACTGATTTTACTACCAGTTCAGCAAAATACCAAAGCTGTGGAGAATTGCAGGGTAGAGCACAAAATTTTTCTTCCAATGTCAATGTCTCTCAATAAAAGAGAACCCACTTAAAAGGTGACAGAAACACTGAAACATTGTGGTAGAGATTATGGGGAAGGTGGAATGTAAATTCTGATCAAGTTGGTTTTTTAATCTCTTGAGTATAATGCTGACAGCCTGTTTTTCAGGGGAGGGGTTTTACCATTATTAAAGAACGGTTATGGTGATTTTTTTCTGTTTTCACTGTACTATTTTAGGAAACTTCATCTGTGCAGGTTTATGTGAGGCAGGATATAGAAGCTGCATTTGAAATTTTAGGACTAATTTTGTCAGAACTCCTTACACCTCCTTAGCAACACTTCATCTCCTCTGCTATACCTCTTGCTCATCTAATCCCACAAAGAAGATGGACTCAAGTTTTGCATATTTTTTTCCTTGGTTAGATTCTGCATTGACTTAATGATTTTAGCAAATATAAGAGTTACCAGTGTAATAGTACAGGCTGTATTCATTCTGAGACTGGCTGCTGCTGTTTTGTGAGTCACTTAGATAAAGCAGAGGCAGATAATTTGTTTCAAAGCCACTGTAACTCCTAGCTTGAGGGAGAAAAGTGCTTCAGTAGTCAGTAACAGTGCAAGACTGAAGAACAAAGGGTTAGCTCTAAGATCAGTTTTCTGAGACTTAAATGAGTCACTTAACCTTTTTATTCATGTTGTGTGGGTACATCTGGGAGAAAGGGGATTTATTACTCTTAATTGTCTCCAAAATGTTATCTCTACAGAACTCTGGCAGATGGAGGCAGGGGAAAAAGGAAGCAAAACTGGCTCTAAACCCCCTTTCTCTTTTTCTTTTTTTTTTTGTTTTTCTTGTGTATTTCCTTTAATATTGCCTGTTAACTTAGCTTGCAAAAGGGTAAATAAGATTTACCTCTGCCCTTTATTCACTAAAAGAGTTTTCTAAATTGTTTGGTTCAAAAATGTTCTTGATAATTCCTTTAAACTAAAAATGCCATGGCTTAGTGTGAATGGTGGTAGTGGTCAGGTATGCTAGAAGAGGTTGTTGTATAAACAGTTGGTTTAGACCTGTGTAGTCACTATCCAGAAACTTATTGGAGAAAGGGAAAGGGGTCCATACATATAAAATGAACAATACGATCCTATTTTTTCTTTATATTTACTCATGTGAGTGAAATTATTTCAGGCATGGTTCTCCCAGGTTGTTTAGTGCTGAATATAAATGGAGACCTTGATAGACATGGTGCTTGTGTGTGTGTACTGTTCCACTGAACACTGCTCTATTTGTTTTAGGGCCCCTGACAGTGATTTCTGGAGTAAACTTTTTGAGAGAATTCTGAATGCAGATGGTAAGTCCACAGTACCTCTGCTGAGGGAGTTGAGAGAGGAAATCAGAGAAATGTTTGACAGCTCTTTCAAGGAACGACTTCTGTTGACCTTAGCTGCTGTGGGAGAAACTTTCCTCCTGGTGAACTTCCAGTGACTTCATAGAAGAAAAACACGTTTTGTATCCTACAGAAGAATTTGTTGTTGCTTCCCTATGTTTTCAAATGTTAAACATGAGAGTGATTGGAGGCATTTCTGCAATACTTCACACGGGACTTGCTAAAGAATGTTTCTATTGCATAAGTGCATGGAAAACCTCCTAAGCCTGTACATGAACCTTTCTGTGTCTGAGCAGTTTGCGAGAGAAAATTGTTTGTCTTAACTGCTGCCTCCCCTTCTTGTACAGCTCCTTAAAAATTTAACACCTAACTTGCACTGCACTCTTTGAAATGTCTTTGTCCTGCATTCAGTTGGTCTTTAAAGTAGTGTTTAATCAATAAAGTTGTGTTTTGGTAGCGAGTGTCATATTTAACGTTGATATCGAATGGTTTCAAAAGACTTCATTTAGAATCCATGCAGGATTGTTGCTGCATGACTTGGGAGAATTTGTGGCTGCTGGATGGAAATGCCCCTCATTTGGTGGCAGCTTTCATAACCACATGGGATTTCCTGGATGCTTGGATACAACTTGAATGATTCTACTTCGAATATACTCTTGTAGGAAGTTGTCACAAGAACTAGATGAAGTCACGAGTGGAAAAGCTGCACACGTAAATCTTTTTGCTTCTTAATGCAAGAGTTTTGTTTACTTTTGCAAGGGCTGGAGTTTCTGACTGGATCTGAGCATCTCTGAAATCTCAATTTGCCCTAAGCGAAGTGTTGGCAGGCTTTTGTGGGAGGTTTTGTGGATAGCTGTACGTGTTAACCTTTTATACACTGCATTATCGAAACCAATACAAAGGCTTCGTTTTATTCAAAACAAAAGAATTTACAGGATCCAAACCCAAGGCGGTACGATGTACTTGAAGTGTAGGGAAACTTCTCAGACTTGGGATTTACTTCCTTGCAGCTTCTCCCACACGTGTGAGTAAGCAACTGCATCATTAATAGTTTCTTCTCCCTAAGAAGCCCAATTTGCTGCGTTTTTTCATTTGGTTAAATTCTCCAGCCATGGTTCTGCTTGATTCTCCCCTTTTGTGTTATCTCCAAATTTTGTGGTGGAACTCAGTTTTGTCTTCTCCACATTGCTTCAAGCCACCTTCTTTCCTGCTTTTTTTTCTGCATATTCCATCACTATTCCTCTTACTTTGGCCTGTCTTCTTTTGCTCTCACAGATTCCTAATGCCTTTTTTTACCCTTCCTCTGAAAGGGTTATGTATTCTTCTAATTCAGGAATAGAACCTGAATGTCCTGGTAGACCAGTTTTAATATCGAATGTAAACTGCTGCTGAGGAGTTTATTTTGGTCCATTAATGCCTTAAATAATGCTCCTTGCAGTACATTGATTAGTCATCTATGGAGCTAGCAGATAAACAATGATCCACCTCTAACCAGGGTTTAGAGCCAAGGTTACTGGTAGAGCACCCGGGAGTCCCATGCACAGCTAACTTCTGCTAGCTCTAAAAAGATGGCTGGTTTGTTCTTTCCTTTAGCTGAAATTTGTTTGCTTTTGCTGATCCCCTAACTGCCTTTTAGACAAAATCTGGGGGATCTCACTTGCTGTCCTCTCACTTGAAACTTTTTCAGTTTATATCCCGCAGCACTGAGCTCAGGACCAGGTAGATTAGGAAGAGAAGGCTCCTAACAAAGTATCCGGTCATCCCAAGGACTTCTCAGACAAGACGTGTTTGTAGCCACTACAGAACAACTTCACTGTGTCCAATTCACACAGAAAGATTTTGAGAACAGGCTGAACACAGAGATAAGAGCTCACAGCAGAAGTTCAGTAAAGGAAATCTGTTCTTCAGGTTTTTAAAATATGTAAGTGAACCTATTTGTCTTTACTTAAATGAGGTCTAAATCAAAGCTGCAATACTTTTTTGTCGACTTGGCACCTGTTTTCTTTCTAAACAAAAAGCGTGCTAATCCTTCTCCATCTAATAAGACTGCCCTTGATCAGTTACTCTTCATGTACTTCCCAAACAACACAAAACTGCCACCCAATACTGTAAAATAAGAAACACAGCAATGGCATTATAAATTTCTCCAAAATACAAATAATGAAGAGGAGCAAGCAGGTATATCAAGAACGAGCAGCCATCTCTTCTGATGTTTGTTCCCACTTCTGCTTCAATGGAACTCGGCCTCTCTGCTGCACAGGTCAGTCTCTGCCTCCCCTATCCCATGAGCTGATTGCACCAACAGGTAACAGGAGGTCAGGAAGCTCTTTGGACATTCCTGTTGTCTTTTCAGGTAACTCCACCTCCAACCTTAAACAGGTTTGGCCTAAGCATCGCTTTTTGAATCATTGTGCAACGCATAGATGCTCTGTGACCTCGAAGGCTGGGATTGTCACAGACTTGTCATGAAGTAGATGAACACACCAGCCTTGCCCACAGAATATTTGGAGATGAAAATTGTCTTAACATTTTCTGAGGGAAAAGAGGCATCTATAAATCCTGAGATGACAAAATGTTCCACACCAGGTAGAGGGTAGAATGAAATTGTGTGACAGTCAGATACAGAAGTCCTAGTGAGATTATCACCGAAAAATACAGTGATGGAATCTGGGGTATGGCAAATTTTAATGCCTATTGTATAAATGAAAGTGCACAAAGGAAAACAGGAATGTGATGGATCATGGTTGTACCAGGTTGCTTGAGAACAAAACTTGACCAGAGATACAAGAGGGATGTCTGGAAGGTATCTGTGGGTTTCAGCTGCTTTGATTTAGCAACTGAAATAATCAAATTGTAAATGTCCACTCTGTTAAGCAGAAAAGGGTCAAGAAATATTTGCAGGAAATCACTGAGCACCCAAAAATGCTACAGGTAAAAAATGGAGGCTGATTAAATGTGCTTGAGCTGTGGGTGGGGCAAACCATTTTCTGAGCCATTTTCTTCTCCTTAAGCTGTGGAAGCTGCAGCTGGAGTTGGTTTCACTGTTTCTAAGGGCTCACGGAGGTCACTGCCTACACCTGTGAAATACAGGTGGTCCAGGTCACCTTAGTGGCTGTGGAGTGGAGTGACCAATGATGTTAAGGTACAGCTGCAGCCACTTACAAGGCCGTTGTGAGCTCTGGAACTCAACATCTGAAGAGATCATTTTAAGGAAGCTTAAGGAAAGGTGAGGAGTACTCATCATCTGCTGGTCTTCGAAGGTATGCGATTTGTAGATTTAAAATCCTAACTCTGAGATAATTAGGAAATGTCCTAAAATTTATCAGATAAGTGCATTCAGAATATTTGTATCTGAGACTTTCCAGCCTGGGGTCTGTGTTCAATAGAAAGATTAAGAAAACCTCAGAAGAGAAAGATGCACCTGATAACTGCTACGTTATCAGAGGTGTGAGCTTGAGCTTGTACTAGCAGATAAAATGACTTAACGGAATAAACCAGGATTTTTGTTTTTGCCAGGGTGAACTAGAAGGGGCAGGCAATTCAGGAGAGCTATAAGGATGTTGTGAGGTTACACAGGGACAAAATTAAAAGGGCCAAAGCCCAACTAAGACTTAATCTGGGTACAGCTGTGAAAGACAGTCTAAAAATGCTTCTATAAATAAATGAGCAACAGAAAGGGCTGGGAAGAATCCCCATCCTTTATGGGACTTCGGGGCAGGCCTCAGTAAGAAGTGGTTGAGTCAGTGTCCCTGGCAGGATTTAAATAATATATAGAGGTGGCACTTAGGGACCTGGTATAGTGGTGAACTTGGCAGTGCTGGGTGAACTCTCGGAGATATTTTCCAACCTGAATGATTCTATTATTTAAAGAAGATAAATCACCCCTCCTGCATGGGCATCAGCAAATAATTCTGCATCTTTCTTCTGTTTTGCTGCTGATTTCCTAAATAATATTCCAAAAGATCTTCGGGCTAAAGTGCAGCTCCTGAGGGGCAGCGCTTCATTCTGTGCCCCGGTGATTTCCCCAAGGATGCTTTGATGTACAAAAGCTGAATTCTTATTCGAAGTTCGTTATTTGCCTGGGGAATTGGTGGTTGGAGTCTCTCGTTTAGCCGTGGGCTATGGGCACTGCAGTCACACTGATGTGCCTGTGCTTATGCAGATCGCCCTTAAATCTTGACAAAGGAACGACAAACTCCTTTAACAGTTTCATTCTTTCCGTTGTTACTGTTTCACACTCATTGCCCTTCTGCTTGATTAATCCAGCAGAAGCTGGATGCTGTTTGCAAGCTTAGAAATACAAAGGTTTCATTTCCATAACAGTTTAAATTATTAAACATGTGAGTATCAAGGTCATTCAGTAAAGACTGAAGAAGAATGTTGTTCCTTTTGCTGGTTCTAGAAATGTTTGTTCCCTACTTTCCTTTTGTAATAACTAAGATCCAAAGCTATTTAATTATTGACCTCGTGGTTCCAGCTGGTGTGGAAGTGTGATTTACAAAGCCAGGAGCAGCAGCTGGGTGACACAATGCTGACAAAAGAAAAATGCTGGTGTTCAGTTTCTAGGCCTGAGCTGATGTTTGTTTTCCCAGTGCTTTGGATTCTCTTGAATTTTCAGTATCTCGAGCTGTATAGTTCCTTGAAGCTAAACTAGTCATGTACTTTGTAGTGTAATACTTTATAGAATCATTCACTCAGGAATCATTTTGTAGGAGAAAAAAAAAAAGCTGAAATATTGCAGAGTTCAGTGGTGGATATGACTTATTGGTATGCTTCTTTGATATCCAGTAAAGGCGCCACACTGTTCTGCTACATCTGCATCTACTCCTACAGAACCACCCTGGATTAGTACTTTATGTGTATGTGACCTGAACTGACTACAGCCTGTCCTCTTCTTAAACCACCCTCTTCTTCCAAATGCATCCTAAAATTATTATTTTGGTTCCAAAGTTTTTAATCTTCCCTTTTCTCTCCTCTGTGTTTTTCAACTTTTACACACACTAAACGTTCATTCCGTGAGAGTTGTGTTGATGTGCAATGGCACCCCACATAGTCAAGGCCAAACCAACAGTCCCAGGATCTTCGGGGGTCCCTTGCAGCTCAGGCTGTCCTGTGATTCCATGAGTTATTACTAAGTGATTGTAAGAGTATGAAGCCTTCACATAAACCAGGGTCTCTGTCCCCTCTCTTTTTGTGACTTGCCTTTCCTTCCAGAAGTGGTTGTATCTCAGTAACGCTGTGGAGTTTTCCAGGGTAGAAGTTACTCTACAAATATGAGTGTTACTTAACCTCCAAACCCAGTGAGAAGCTGGAAAGCTATATCTAGCTCTAATGAATGAAGTCCGAAAGCTGGCAGCATTCAGTAATTTCACGGGCTTGGGATATTTTCTGACAAGAAAATTCATTTCTGAGACTTGTTGACAGAAACATCAAGAATGGAGCTACTGCCTTTGCATCCACCCACCCTAGCAAAGAGTGGGGGAAGAAAAGCAGCTCTTATAAATAGCTCAGTTCCTGTTGTATTTGTAAGTTCGGTGCTTTTTGTGTCAATGACATCACCCTCTTCTCCATGGCAACCCCCTACGATGTCAAAACTGCAGGGCACCATCAGAGGAACTCAAACCAGCAGATGAACAGGTTGAATCAAGAGGATTTAACTGCAAAATAGTGCAGAGGCAACAGAAGGAGGTGGGAAACAAACAAAGGGGCTACTGGCAGCTCTCTTACTCTGGAAAACCATCATCTCTAGTGGCTGGTTCCCAAAACTCTGCCCCATCTCTTTTTCCAAGTCCTTGTCAGGAGGAGGTAGGTGGAAGGCAGGCAGGCATCTTATTCCCGATCTCCAGTGTGTCTGGAGAGCACAACTACAGGTGACTAAGCAGGAGAATGACTGACTCACTCCTGAATTATTTCTCACTCCCCTTCTCTTCCCCCTCCCATCTATTCTGTTTGTTTTTTTAGCTTTCACCCAACAGCTCAGATTTTTTCCCTGGGGGCCTGATGAGGAAGAATTAACAGCAGGCTTTCTTGTTACTTAATGTTCACAAAAATGTGCTTGTGGTTATCCAGGTGAGGAAATAAAAGCCAACTCCAAGAGCAAGAAAAATGAATTGGCTCTTGGATACAACACCTTTATCTGGGTGAAAAAATAAAAAAGTGTTTTTCCTTTCTGAATGTTGTGTAGGAAATACTAAAGTAGCTGATGTGCCAGGAAGCTGTAAATAACTGGCTTCTTTATCAGGATACCTATGGAAAATACCTAATTGCCTCCCTGGCAGCCCTGCTGGTGTTGATTTCTAAACTGACTGCGGTGGGGGAAAGCCATGGTTCTCGCTGTCTTGATTAGAGCGTTGGATTCTGCTGGGTTGCATTTGGGACTCACGGATCAGGAACATAATGGTTACAGCTGCCGAGTTTCAGCCAGTATGAGCTGTTTCAATCAGCTTAATAAATCTGTCCTCATTTACATCCCTATGAAGTCTGAAGCCTTAGAACAGTTCACTTTCCTTCTCAGCGTACCAGAAGAACTGTTGCTGAAATCCAGCCTGCAGAAGAGTCAACTTTGTATTAGCTTTTGCATATTTTTGACATTGCATGACATGGACCCCAGGCAAGTTAAGCAAGACCAGCACAATGCCCAGATTCCTGACATCCACAAAGGGACATGGCAGTGCTCCCCACATGGAGAAGGAAGTCTGTGATGGAATAACATTATGTTTGCCACTCGTGGCCTGCAGTTTACAGAGCATGAGAATCTTTAATCACAGATTCTTGAAGTGTGAGGCTCTGTTATGTCTGTAGCTCTCTCTCCACCCCAGTGTGACGCTAAGACTGTGGTTTCTAGGCTTGGTTGAGGGGAAAATGCATGGAGTCTCTACACACCAGAATCTTGATTAGTATCTTCCTCTTGTCTTTTGTGCAAAATGCCACTCAAGGCACTGTGCCATCCTCTTTGCTGAGCTCACAGCATCATCCCACGATAAAAAAAGGTCCCAGAAAATATTGACTCACTGCATCCCAGCATCCTGATGGGGCTATGTGTCTGCAGTGAGATCAGCTGGAACTGTGAGATTTCAATGGAATTGATGGTTGTGAGGCTGTTTTACCTTCCCTGAATCGTGCTACCACCTGTACTGCCTGCCAGGAACAGGGGTGGGAGCACTGGGATCACTGCCCAGCACCTGGCACGGGGCAGTCCTGCTGAGGAAGCAGCTGGAGCTGGGGGGTTTGCATGTGCATGAGGAGTTTTCTGCAGAAGCTCTAAGACTAAATTGCTGAGAATTTTTGCCTGAAGCAAGGGATGTTTCCCGTGTTTAAGACAAGCAGCAACCTGCAGTCAGAAGGAAGAAGGGACTGAATTCACTCCAAAAGTATTTCTCCGGGATCTTTTTTCAAGGTAAGCCTGCTTTTGTGGGAGGTAGATGGGGCAACAGGGTTCAGCATTCTGAACACTAAAATTGAGATGACTTCTGCATCTTTGTTACCTTCCCAAGGTAGAACTCAGATAAATGTTTTATGTCTCTGGTACTCCCTTTTTTAGGCTGAAAAATCAGCCAATAAGAGCCAATTTTCTGAGGTCCGAAGCCATAAAAATGGGTGAGAGAGAATGTTTTTATACTGCCTTGTGCCTGCCTGCGTACTAGTGGTGAATAAATGCCACGGAGTATGCCTCTAAAACACATATTTAAAGTAGCAGAATGATGGGTGTTGAAAGAACAGTAGGTGAATGAAAGTAAAATTTAGTCAATAGACATCAGCTTATGGTTTATTAATTCAATTTAGTGGTTTTCAACATTGCTAGAGTACTTTTTGTTCTGTAGAAGGTAAAATAAAGATGGTTTCTGCCTTGGGAACTTGGACTGAAGGGTTTTTAATTGGCATGGTTTGAAGAAATGCTACTGAAACCAAGAGCAAGGAGATAAGATATTTTTTTTTAAAGCATCTATTTGAATCACACCCTAACAACCCATTTATTCCTATTGAAAACTATTGGTTGAGAGGCCAGAAAGTAGTAGAGAGCTCCTTGTCCTAGCTGCAGAAAAAGCCTATTTAAGGTAGGAAAAAAAGACCTTGAATGTACAGAGATGGTTCTGAAAAAAAAACTGGTAACACCTAAAAAATGTTTTATCATCAGCATCCCTTCCTTAAACTGAAACTCTTCCTAGCTGGGAACCCTCCAGACTGAGAAATGTGTGCTTAGGTTGTGGGGTATAAATTACAGTCCTTGATGGAAGTACGGCAGAGCTGCTGGAGCCACGGAGGGAAGGCACTTGCTAAGCCCAGAAGTGCAGGGCAGAGCATCTACACTTTCCCTTTGCACATTAAAGGTGCTAATACTTGTATGCAGTTCCTTTTTGCTCTTGGAAAAGGAATAATACGTGCTCATAAAACAAAACCACCTTCTGGTTAGGGAAGTAACTCTAGTCAGTAAACTTTTGGAAAAAAATCCCTGTCAAGTCTGCGGGGAGTAAAATCAAAATCCTTTGTTGCCTTTTATTTTCCCTAGGGAAGGTGGGAATGGAGCAGTGCCTGGAGGGAAACTGTGCTCTGGGCAGGCTGCGGAGTTGTCTGGGGAAGGGCACCTGTGCCCAATGTTCAGGCAGGGGCTGGTGGCCAGGAGGGCCTTGGTGCCAGGAGTGGTTGTGTAACATTGTGCTGTCTCCGCAGCTGGCGCTGCCAGGCGCTGGATCAGCTCACGCACTTGGATGTAGTTGCTGCAGCTTGATTCCACTCTGTAGAAATAGTTGAGGATATTCTTGCCAACTTCCCAGTCAGGAGTCATCAGTTCTGCCTCTGTCACTTGGGAAGCATGAATGAATAACTCTTAAATCTTTAATCTAGGGCAGCTTCCAAGAATCCTGTGTACCCAAGTCTGGAATACATTGTGATCCGATTCATTATCCAGGGACAACAAAGACTTTGAAGAGGTGTTTACCCAAGTGGGGGTGGACATGCTGCACTTCAAACTCCCAAAGAAAACGACAACATGAGAGGATAGGGGAGCAAGGAAAGTGTAAGCAAGGCCCCAGAGGAGCAGGGAAACTGGGAAAGGATAGCAGCAGCCCCGTGCTGTGGACTGTGGACAGGCCAACACAGCAGCCTGTGGCTTTGGGGGGCTATGAAAGCTGCTACTGCTTTTGGCACTGCCACTTGCCATAATTTTAAACTGGAATTCTGCATAACCAGTGTTAAATGTCATGTTATCTTCCATGGGATGGTTCTTCACGTCTGGTAAAACCCTGTAATTTGGCTGATAGGATTTGGTGGTAGAAGGGTGCTTTCTCCTGCTCCAGAGAGAACCATGAAAGGAGGGATAAATAAGAGGAAATAAATGTTGCCGCTGGGGAATGCAAAGCACGGCAACCTAGATAAAGGTGGTCCTAATTGAGGAGGAGGAGGATTGGTATTTAATTAAAACTACTCCTAAAACCCAGTCTCTTAGCAGTAAAATAAATAATAGCAGGACATGAGTAATTCCTCTCAGGGGGAATGGCGGAGACAAAATTACACTAATGTAGTAATAAGAGGGGCCTGTGTGCAATTGCTCAGAGGAATAGGAACAGGGCAGAATGATTTTTCACTGCTAAGAAGTTCAAATGTGGTTCAAGTGAAAAGGGACTGATGCCTGTTAAAGCACACACTCCTGGGGCCACTTCCACAGGCAGAGCTGTCTGAGTTCCTGAGCTGGATGTTCTTGCTGGACTTGGCAATCCCAGCACAGAGACTGAGCTCCTTCTCTGCTTTAGCAAATGATGGCAAGTTCTGTGTGTCGCTTGCACTCCTGCTGCTCAGTCAGGGTGTTTTCAGTGAATTAAAAATAAATAGTTCAGACCCAGACTTAGGACAACTGTGCTATGCGTCATGCATCTGGAGGCAAGAAAGGACATTAAACCATCTTTTGCTTCCTTACTTTCCTCCTACTCCTCATTTCTGATCATCTCGAAGCTCTGTCTGCATTCCTCAAGCTGTGATGCGCGTTCTGGGGAGGTGGTTAAATAGCGTAAACTCACTAATCACTCTTGACTAAGTAACAGCCAGTGACATAACATGTTTCTTCTCCATAGCTGCCTTGCATAATACTGCATTTCAGTTTTGGTTGCTCCTTCCATTTTATGCTTTTCATTTCTGTGACATCCATCTGTTTACCA
>VYZT01022356.1:37331-119259 GCA_013400735.1 Pomatostomus ruficeps
GATCTTCCAACCAAGATCCCTTCCAACCCAAACTATTCTGTATTTTCTGTGATTCTGTGAGTATATAAAGGGGATTTAATGAAGAGCAGAGGTGTAGGGACACTGGAATGACAACTGCTGTTGCAATGAGAGAAAATCCTGGGTACTTGGGGACCAGGAAAGCAGGTAGTAGAACCTTTTTCCTTTTGTGTTCTTCTTCCTTTCCTCTCCTATTACCCCATCTGCAAAAAGAACTAACCAACCACCCACAGCTTCCCCCTGAAACCCCCAAGTTTAGTCAAAGGAAAGAGTAAGGTGGTAGTGGTTTGTGGTAGATGTGGAATGTAACTCGTAAGCTGCTCTGAAGAATCAGTGTAGCCAAACTGTGGCTTGGAGCAGTGTCATTTTTGGTGTAGACTCAGCTGAGGCAGTGCAGCAACATCCCCTGGCCAGGGGCAAGTGTCCTGGCATGGAGAGAGCGTATAGACAAGATGGTTTAGTTGTTAAAATGAAACATGACATTGCAAACCAGAAAGCAAATGTCCTGAGCAACTTCAGCAGAGACAGTGACTCTATAAACTGATAATGTCAACTTGATGGCTCTGAGCTCAGTTGTTTGTCCCTGAGAATTGGTTAAATTGGACTGTCTGCATGGTCAGTGTTACCTTATTGACGGCCATCTAGTTTTTTGGCTTTCTTCCCTGCCAAGTGTTGTGGGTACCTTTTAACCCCCACCTGAGTCAACCTTTGAGTCTTCTAAATCTGTGACTTTTTAAGGCACAGAAGGAGCTGCAGGTCTTCACAGCACAGCTGGACAGCTGTGCTTAGAGGGGGAGAAGAGGGGTGCTAGTCTGTCCTCAATCTGGGCCAGGAACAGAGGAGTTAACATGTAGTGGCCAGAAGGCACTACACAGATCTTAAAATAACCAAGAACAGGATAATTTGGCTTAAAAAACCATCTGGGTCTTGATTCAGTGCTCATTAAAATTCATAGTAGCCTTATGATTGGCTTCTGTAAGAATTAAGCAGGGTGTTACACTTCATAATGAGTACTTTGGGCCTTGGCCAAGAAAGTACATCACCGCATACAATAATGCTAGAAATTAACTTCTTTCCTGTAACATCCAGCTTAGAATGAGGATCTTTCTAGCACTTGTGGAAGTCAGTGAAAAAGCTCTGGTTTCAAGGGATTTTGGATTGCATCCGAAGAACAGATGTTACAGCTGACTTTGGGAAGAAGTCTCTCTGGGCAAGTAATCTCTGAGTTGGTCATGCTGCAGCAAGCTGTCCGCTTTGGGGACACTGCAAATCTGCAGCCATCAGAGCTCCTAACGGTGCAGGGAAAGGGAGAAAGTCAGATTGCAAACCTGGCGCTGGGATGGAATAATTGGGCCATAAAAGGAAAAATGCCTGCTTGTGTTTATTTCGTTAGAAACCTAAGTATGTTAACTAATGGCACAAATAAATTTGAGTCGTGTGGCACCTCATCAACTATAAGATGATGTCAGTAGACAAAATGCTCCTGTCTGTGACTGCTGCTGAGAAAAGGTCCTGATTTCTGCCCCTTTCTTATAGAATACTCTTTGGTGTTATAGGGAAGAAAATACTAATTCTGCTTGCTCCCAGACCAGAAATTTGCAAAGCTCTTTGGGCTTTTGTGTTCTCTTCCAAGTTCTAAATAAGTTCTCCCAACGCATCTTGAAACAGCAGCCTGAGTGACATAAAGCTGAGCCAATAACTTATTTAAGGAACATTACCTTTTATTCCTGTGTCATTTAAAGACATGTTTTTAAAAGAGTCTCTTAGAACTCAGGCTCATCTGAATTTTCTGGCTATTCCTAACCTGTCTTCTGGGATCACCTTCAGCACAGTCTGTGGCTGTGCTTAAACTGGGACTGCTACTTGTTGAAAGAGGGAAATGAAGGAATTTTCCACATAAATACTGAAGTATTTCTGTAGGAAATCTTTGGGCACAACAGTTACCCAGGCTTTCAGTCTTCATTAAAATTCTCAAGAACTAAATAAGAAAATGGTCATTTTAAGTGTTAACAAGTCTTTTTTTTCCCCCCGAAGGTCACACGTGGAAATGAACTAGTGTTAATAAATGAACTATAGTTAATATGATCTAGCTAATACTTTTTGTATTGGAATGTATATTTTTGAATTCATTTATTTATAGAATTTACTTGGCACCTCAGAGAGCACATGAACAAGAAAAAGGTTTTTTTGAATTAGTAGTTTGAGGAATGCTGATTAAGTAGAAGATTAACTGAAGTTTTTTGGTTATTTTTACAATGCTAGGCTCAGAATCTCTAAATGTGCAGACTAGGAAACATTACATCTTATTCACAGTTTAAATGGCTATGTCTTATGTTGCTTTTTTTGTCTCTAAATATTACTATTATTGATATTTTCTTTAATCTTTAGATGTATACACACACACACACATATATGTATATCAGTGGACTAGTTTCTGGTGTCATGTTGAAGAGGATTCTGGTTGAGTTGTTCCACCACGGTTTTCCTCTCTCAGCAGCCAGCGGGATCTAGACTCCTTCCAAAGGGAAGGGCATTCACTCTGCCAAGTGCCAGCAGGTCCATGTGCTCAGGTAGGCTGTGACTGTGCTCAGTTTGGCCTCCCTTAATCACAGGGTAGGGCTGTGGTAGAAAAATGTTCCTACAATACCAGAGGCAGCCGGCGTGTTCCAGTCCTCTCTAGCACGCATTGCCTGACTGTGTGCATGCTTTAGTTCCTTATTGTGGAATCTGACAGCTTTAGTAGTTGCACATATCTTCTGGGTAGTTTGGAAACTTGTTTTTAATCGAGACAAGTGGTAGCTGGAGCTTTGCTGTTTGCCCGCTAGCCTGTGTTGTGCTGAAACTGTGTGTCTCAGAACAACCAGCACCTCCTGTCTTAGGCAGTATCAGGTTATTAAAAATTCCAGCCTAAATGAAGGCTGGAGGAGATTGCTGAGGATAAAGAAAGTAAGAGATGTCTGTAACTACTATCAGGAAAGACCAAAAATCACTCTTAGAGGAGATAGGAATTAACTTTTTCCTCTGTCATAGCAGTTAGAATGGAAGACAAGGATGTCCCAGCTACCATTTTTCTATGCTGTATCAGTAAATCTCTAAGTGGGGATTATAATAATTTAATCCTTTGCAACCCCTCCTGTGGACTCCAGAGCATTCACAGCTCATGGAGATAAGGGAAACGGAGGGTACGGTATTGTGACATGCTGCTTTCAGTGGCAGAACAAGAAGGTCCAGTTCCTGCATTGCAGGTTGTGGCTGCTGTGTTGTGGCTTAACTTTGTGTGGCTGAACTGTAGGCCAGGCTTCTGAAACAACCGGAGCTTGAAAATAAATTAAATAATAATAAAAAACCCAGCAAAACCAAACCAGGTTTAACCCTTCAACTGCCTCCTATTTCCAGGGAGAGGAAAGCAAATGCTTGATCCAGCCTCAGCAGCTGGAGGAGGTTGAAATAAATTTTGGATACTTGTTCCCATTGCAATTGTCAGCTCTTCCCCTCTTCTCTTCCTTGGATTCTGTTCGAATAGCTGCTCTGCCTCTATCAGTCTTCCCCCCAAAAATGTCACCCACTCACCACCATAGGTCAAAGCCCGCTCCTGCACTTGCTGTAGGGAAGCTGTTGCTGGGAGGTGATGCCCGCTCCCTGGCACGGGATTAGCAGTGCATGTTCCTGATTTTCCTGGGCTGAATGCTTTCAGTGTAAGGCTGAGTTGGCTGCGAGGACAGTTGTTCCCTGCCTCCACGAGGCTGCAAGTGGGATGGGAAACCTGTGCTGCACGGAGGCACGTGCCTGGATTTTGACAAGCATAAGCTCCAACCCTCAAATTATTCTAAGCTCTTGAGAGTTGGGTTCGAATGTACCCAGAGGTAGAGTGACTAATGACAGCAAATGGTGTTAGACTTTTGCAGCCGTTATTTTAGCCACTAGGAATTCACTGGATTCTGGCTAATACTTCAGCGATAGCTGACTGACCTAGTTATTCAGAACAGAGGCTGCGGTCTGTATTCCTCCGGTGCCAGCGAGGGATTTCAATCCGCGTTTCTATAGCATCCTTAAGGATCGCAGTATGCTTGGAAAAACAACAGATTAAGCCGCCTCTGTTCTGGGGGAGTTAAGCATTGTCACAGTCATTTTACCAGCATGCAGAATGCCTTTCCCAAGGTGACCTGGGAATCTGTAGGCAATGTTGGCTTTCTGCTGTGATGTCGCCATTGCAGGACTGATCATCCTGACTTTCGTGGGAAGCGGCAGATGCACCTTTTGTAGAGGGTGGCACAGGCTTGTCTGGTGGAGCATGACGTTACTTCTGTTATAACCAAATAAGTCTGTGAATTCTTGCAAGTAAAAGATCTGGAAGAAGCGTGAGGTGGCTTTGTTCCAAGCTGTATTGATATTATCTGCAGGGAATGTCTACCAAGCCACAGGAATTTAACCAGTAGCAAAATAGCATGTGCTGTGTTCAGGTGATCTTCTTGAGTTTCTCATCAGAGTGGGAGATAAAATTTTCAAAGAGTCTGCTGTTTTCTTACTCTCTCCAGGCTTAACCTGCTTTCTTCACTGAAACAGTTGTCAAGCACTGGAAGGGGCCACCCAGGCCAGTGGTGGAGTCACCATCTTTGGAGGTGTTCAAGGAAGGACTGGATGTGGCATTCAGTACTCTGGTCTGCTTGACAAGGTGGTGATGGGTCAAAGGTTGGACTTGATGATCTTAGAGGTCTTTTCCAGCCTTAATGATGCTGTGCTTCTTGCCTCTGACGTCCTCAGTTTGGCAGAATTTGCAGGTCTTTGTGCTGTTTCCTTGCTGGCCGTGCTTTGCTCCACCACAGGAGTTGTTTGGCCCCAGGAGAACCTGGCTGTAACCCAATGCGAGCTGGAAGCAGGACAAATTCCCTTCTTCCATGTGCCCCAGTCTGCATTGTGTTTGGCATCGGGTAAAGAGGGACTCTGAGCTCCCCACTGCCCTCCCAGATAGGAGTGTGGAGATCCAGAGCTCTGAGAGAGGCAATGGAGTTGCTCGACCAACTTCCAGTTCTTCAGCTCTGGTGCATTTGTGTTTTGTTTTGAATCGGAAAAATCTCCCCTGGTTTAGTCTGTAAACCTTGGATAAAAACACTGGGTGAGCTCATGCAGCTGGAGTGCTAGCAGGGCTTTGTCCTGCTGGTATCTGAGGACACTACCTGGATAATGACAGCAATGCATAGTAAGCAGGAGGATAACCCAAACACTGGAGCTGGCTGTCCAGGTAATGCTCACCTGGAATGTTCTGCCCACCTCTGGATGGGATACCCTTGGGGAAAGGTGGCTAAACGGTAAGCACTTATTTAAAGCGAAACTGCCTCTGGATTGCTCCCTCCTTATCTCCAGTCCTGGTTCATGTCATGTGTTGATTATGAGACTCCCAGACTTGATTCCTATCTCGTACTTCCTCCCACCGGTTGGTGCTGATGTGTGAATTTGCAACACACCCTTTCTCCTAGTGACCCCTTCATCCCAATCCTTAAGTGTATTCTTTCACTCCTCTGGCCAGCTTCTCTAGATTTCCAGAACTATGAAAGAGAAGAGGGAAGGGATTTCTGCATGGAAGAGCATTTCTGCTTCCTATCAGATTCCTGAGCACAGAGGAGACTTGATGGAAAGTCTGATCCTGAACCACAGCCTAGCTTCATAGGTGGAATTGCTGTAGTTCTTACTGGGATTTCCTGAATGTATCAGATTTTCTGTGCCTTGGTGTTAGACTTTTCCTGGAAGCTCTGTTGAATATGGATCCATTTTCTTTAGCAGTTTGCCCAGTTCCCACAATCTTCAGACAGGTGGACAGGTACGTTTTTCCTGGCTGAAGCAGAAGACAGACATTGTATATGGTGCAGGTGGCCTGGGTATCTCTGACATTTTATTTTTGAAGTTTAAAAGTCCCCGGTGTTGCCTATTGGAAAAGGAAAACATTGAATAGTGGGGTTTTCATCACAAAATCCTCATCCTCCTCCAGTGGTGATTAAATGGGATTAAATGGAACCTATTGCCCCAGCAGCACAGGACGTGGGATCTTGGAGCTCTCCTGTGACAGTGATGTGGTTGGGCAGGGTGAGGAAACAAGGTGAGATCAGCACTTTGGATCTGAAATTTGCTTTGCTTTGTGTCTGGGGAGGGGACACGGAATATAGAATGGCCTTTGCTGGGAAGGTAAATCAGGCAGGCTGCGATGCAAATGTTTAGTCAATGTGCCCTGCAGCACTTGTTGCTGCCAGGAATGGCTGTCCCGGAGACCGACGGGACCTGAGTGAGCAGCACAGAGGAGCCGTAGGAGGAGTGGGGCGTGTATCGTGTGTTTATATAAATGTGCAGTATAATTATTTATATTGTCTTGTGCAATTCTCTAGGTAAGAAGGGAGCAGTGGGCAGGCAAGGAGCAGTAAAATGTGTAATGAAGGGACAGTTGCTGAAGGGGAAAATTAGAGATGTGTCGCTTTTACTGGGAAATTTTTCTTCAAAGTGTGCGGGACTGGTGGGACCAAACTTGTGAATATAAAGACTGCAAAGTGTCCTAATTTTTCATTAAGATTGTAGGCAGCAGAGGTTCACACTGACTCAGAACTGCCTGGGTTTCATCTAAGCTTGTGCCTTGACAAGTAAAATCAGGCTCTGCCATTTATAACGAACCCAAGTCTTGTTCTAGAAGACTGTGCTAGCACATAACCCAGGAAATACAATACCCATGCAAATGTGGACCCAGCTCCAAGGCTGGACGACTCCTTGTAGACTGTAAAAGCCACTTGTGACGCTCCCCACGCTGTGGTTGTGCAGATGACTCCTTGCTGCCTGGCACAGCAGCAAAGCCCAAGTGCACAGATGACAGGGATGGTTTGCCATCCACACCTACCAGGTTCACGCTCTGCTTCCTCTTCCCTGATCCTCCACCACGCTGCTCTGCCCTGTGAGTTCCAGTGCTTTGGGAAAGAATGCTGTCCCCCTTTATTTACTGTGATTTGTTACTATTACAGGGAACTTTCCTTTTTTTGATTACAGTTGTGTACAGGGCTTGCCTCCTAGGAGAGAGAAGCTAATCCCCAGACAGAAAGGAAGCTGGCTAACTCTATTTCCTACACCCTGGGGAGGGAACAGGCAGGAAACCTGGGTCGCTGTGGCAGGCAGGGACGTGTAATGTATTGTAGAAGCGGTGACTGCGCATTCAGGAAGCAGCCTTCCACATTTTAGCTAGCAGGTCGGGAAATGAGGATTAGGAACCTCAGACCACGAGCTCCAGAAGATTCTCTCTATGAACCTTGGTTCTGTTGCTCCTCCATGATAGTACTGTAGAGCTTATGAATTCCAGCTACAGCTGTGACTCTGGTGGTTGTACAAAGATAGTGCAGCTCTTTCAGCTGGGATGGACAGGTAGGGAGGAAAATGGGATTGGGGGAACATGGCTAAAAGCTCACTGGGCTGGCCCATCTCTGCTGAACAAGCCACTCCCAGCAATAATAATGACAGCCTAATGATTATTTGTAGCATGTCACTAATTTATTTATTTTAAGGGTGGTTCAACAAAACCAATGTTAAAAAAAAGCTAAAAAGTCACGGGGGTGGATTTTTATGGCCTATATCTCTGTTCTTTGGACCTTAAAAATATCTGAGGGTTAAGCCAGCATTGTCAGTGGTTTGGAGAGGCCAAGAATCCTCTTTATTTGCAATGGAGTAAAGGCAGCTGATGGGTTTGCTGCCGTGAACTCTGACCACTCCTGGGCTGTAGTCCCCAAAGTTTCCTGTGATGATGGCCCAGCCACCAAGCCCAGCCGGCACTGCCGGAGCTGGTATCCTGCTGAGTACAGTCGCTTGTGGAAAGTCTATTTCCAGGAGTCGGTAAACCCCGAGGCACAGGCAGCGCAACAGGATTAGAGGGTGATCCCAGACTCCAGACCTGGCAGCACTGACTCATGGCGAGGACAGGGGAAAAGTAAAAGCGCCAGGTCATGTGCTGCTCATCTGCAATGCAAATAAATGGGGTGAATTCTTCTACAGCAAACCATAAAGCAAGCAATCAAAGCTTTCCTTCCTGGAATGACAAGGGATTGGTGGCACGTCCTGAAATCTGCAGCCGGGCGACACAGGCGGAGATGTCGGGTTCGTCAGAAGCTGCAGCAGCTCCCGGCCCTGAGGCTGTGGAGCCGAGAGAGAGGAGCTGACGAGTGGAGCTTTAATAAGTCACAGCGAAGTGGGGTGGTGAAAAAGGGCGGAGGAGAATGGGAGATGATCTCCCCGAGGTTCCTGCGTGAGACCCGGCACATCGGGGTGCTCAGGTGTGACTGAGCTCTTTATCTCTCTCATCCCCTCTAGGGACCAAGAAAGGAGACGGTGAGAAGAAGGCGAGATGGTCCCAAGAGGCTCTGCTGTCGGCATCTGTCATTTTCTGTGGAACAGGAATCTGAGGCTTCTCCACGCTGAGCGCTTCTGTGTCCCATCTGCTACCACACCCTGAAATCAAACTCGGCAGCTTAGGTGAACCAGGCACTGTACAAACATGTCAGACTTGCCTCCACCCCTTTTTCTTCTCCCGCTTTCTCCTGCCGTCTTTTTCTCTCAAGTTTATCGACGTGTCAGCGGATTCCAGTGGCGGAGCATTCTCACTTCACCTCTGGTCACGGAGCAATGAGGAGTCAGGGGTAAGTGCCCTCCCGCAGATTTGGGAGATCAACATTGACTTGCTTGCCTGCTTTAAAGCTGTAACAACCATCCTAATGGCCGCTGTTTCGTGGGATTTGTTCCCTGTGTTTACGGAGGACTGGGTTTGTCAGTTTAAACTAAGTCTCCACTTCCCAGTGGCTGTGCTGCCTCGGCTTAACCCCTTCCCTTCGGAGCTGAGCCGTGCCACTGCCAAGGATTAGCATAATGATCACACGCGTGTTGGCAGTGCTAGCCTGGGGTGAAGCGAGAGTGGAATAGTTCGGGGGGTCATACAATTTTTTCTCTCAAGGGATGCTTCTGGAAGGGAAGAAAAACTGGGAGCTGGATTCCTTTGGGAAGGAGTTTGCTTCATCTTTACTCCTATAGCCCAGCAACACCGTCCTCCAATCGGCTTTGCTGCATGACAGTGGGAGAGTTTACCTCCAGACCCTTCTTTCTCCTCTCCCTTGGAACTGTCCACCATCGGCATTGTTGCAGAAGGACTGCCAGTAAGATCTTGTGGTTTTTACTTTCCAGGGTCTATGAGGTGGGACAACGTGTGGGGCTGAGGTCTGGCGGTTCAGCCAACTGACACCCAAGAGGATGGGGAATGTGGAGAGAAAATGCCTTGTTGAATCTTGCAGGGTGATGCTCTTAAAACTTTGGGGTGAAGAAGGGGTTAAAAATTACTCTGGATGATGCCTGAGAGAGCAGACAGCATGTCAGGAACATGCATACTCATCGCCTTTACAGGAGACAGAGCAATATCTGCTCTTAAGTATCTTGTATCTGCGAGGACCCTCACCATACCTTACAGAGAGGTCTAGTTAAACCCCTCCTGTCTGTGTTCCCAACCTTCAGGCGGCTGTGCTGGCCAGGATCCTTTCGGAACACCTCCTGAAGCTATGCTGGAGTACTCGTGTGGGGCTGGGTGTGTGAGTGTGTTTTGGCTGGCTGAAAGCTGCCTAATCTCATCCTATTTAAGTTACAATATACGGTTTTATTGGGCATTTGTACTTAATTGTTTTTGTCAGGTAACCAGTGCATACAGGCAGGTATTTTCGGTGACAGAAAACAGTCCCGTCAGTTAATATTTGCTTTCTTCTTTGCCAGGACATTAATGCTTTAATGTGTTTGGGGACAGAGCACTGAAAAAACAGAAGAGCGATTTGTGTCTGGTGAGTGCGAGCTCTCAGGTGAGGCTGGGGGATGTACAGAGAGTAAGAGACCTTTGCCCAGTCTTTGTCTGCTTGTCTGAGTTCTCTGAGTACAATCTGAGTCAGCCCCTAACACAGCTGCCGGGGAAGGGAAACTGCTACCTGCCTCTCTCTCCAGCCCTGTCCCACAGAAAAGTCTCATTCCTAACAGTGTGATGAAGCTTTATATCGATTTTAACATTCAGTGTTGCCTTGTTATGTACCTCCTGCGTGCCGTGTGAACAATGGTTTATGAGTCTAGAAGCAAAGCTGATCAAATAGTGGAAAGAGCTATCAGCAAATAGCTTGCTGGATTAGTAACGGTGCTCCCAGATGGAAAGCCTGCTCCCCGCAGAGGGGTTGTTTTTGTCTAGATGGGTGTACTTGGGAAAGCCACCCTGGGTCCTGCTGCCGAGGTTTGCCAAAGTGAGAAACAACACTTGCTTGGTCACAAAATGGTTTTCATTCCCAAGGAGAATGAAATTAACTAAGGAGAATTCTTTAAAGTTTGGCTGTCCTGCCTCCAATCAGGAAAAAGAGCTCTTTTTAACCTACTTCTCTAATATGCTTAGGGAAATTCACAAGCAGAGAAAAGAGCTAAATATTTGTGTAAATTGCTTTAAACAAAATTGCTTAAAGCAGCTTGGACTAGCTTAGCCCAACTGCAAATAAAAGCACAGACGGGATCTGAGCTCTGTATTGCACTTGAGGGGTTTTTGGGTACTCACAGGGGTACCCTGCTGAAGTTCCATCCCATTCAGAGCAGCACATGAGCTCTGTACCTGGACAGGACACAAGTGAGCAGGAGTAGCTAAAGGTTCACCAAGAGCTGTGCTGCTCAGCGCTGAGGGCCGGAGAGAGCACAGCACACTCTGACACCTTGTCATGAGGGGTTCTGGTCTGGGGACCGGCGTCCTTGTCTGTGGCACCAACCCTGCTCCTGCACCAGTCTCACTGACTTTGAGGTATAATGGCATAGACTTAGTGCAGTGGAGCACAAAATCAGCACTTGGCTGCTGCAGGTCTTGTTTTTAAGGAATTCCTCATTATGGTTTCTAAAGTTGCAGGATTGCCATGTTGTTTGAGGACTAATGCGCTGCCATTTGGTCTTAGTAATGCTACTGTTGTTCTGAGACTGACCTTCCATTTGTCTGGCAAAAGAGAACAGTGGGAATGGAGGGTGCCATAGACTAAAAGTTGAAATCTCTTTCCCTTAAAAATGTCTCAGGAAATTACACTTTCCCTAGGGCTCAGCCATTTAACTTGTAGTGTTAGTAATCAGATTATTTTGTAATTAATTGATGAACAGAGTGTGGCTGTAGCCAGTAGCACTCATTTATCTCATGTTAGGAGTGCACCTCAGGTTTTAACGTACGGAGGGCTGCGTGAACACTCTCAGTTGTGGCAAACAGAGCAGGATAACCGATATTCCCTGGGAGAAGACTTGTCTGTTGCAATTTAAGTTTGCATCTCAGTGTTGGCAGCAGCGAGCAGGAAAGCACTGAGAGTCAGGCAGGTTGTGGGGTTTAAGCGAGTCTGCCCCCTCCATGTTTTGGGGCACACTGCCTGGGTTACAGTTTTCCCTTCGGTTATCCTGTGGGGATAACACAAGCAAACTGCCGACTGCAATTAAAGATATTTGTATCTCTCTTTGGGAGAACATGATGAGCATAGCTAGGGACTGAGATTGTTTAGTGTTGGCTCAAAGGAAGTTTAACTCTTGCTTCTCTATACTTGGGTGATCTGGGGAATTGCTAGGGTGTCTCTGTCAGCCCTTTGCTGTGCTGCTGCAGTGAGGATGGAGATCCAGGATGATGGTCACCAGTGCCTCTGCTGGGACAGGTCTGCTCGTGAGAATTCAGCCCTGCTCCCTGAGTATGTGACTCTTCCTGCATACAGTCAAATCTGTGCTGTGCCCTTTTGCAGCACGGAGCTGCAGCTTTCCTCTCGTAACCCCGTGTGCCAGAGGCAGCTGGATCTGTGAGCCGTGCAAGAGCCTGCCGAGGTTCCAGTGCTTGCGTGGAGCCGCAGGACGTGGTGCCCAGTGTTGCAGCCCAGTGCCTTGGCTCCTTCCCCTGCCATGTGACCCTGCATGCCAGATGTGGCCCCTTGGCTTGTCCCAACGTAACCTCCTGTCTGATATGTAAGATGTTGCTATTCATGTGAATTTTTGGAGACAGCACCTTAAATGTTCTTATTCTAATCTCAATAGTACTTTTATGCTGATTTTGAGTGGATCTGTCACACAAGACAGTGGAGAGTGAAGCTTGAATCCTTCAAGCCCTGTCTGGAAGCTCTGTGGTGCTTTGGATTAACAGCAAAATACAGCAACTTGTTTTTAACCCTGATGCATCCTTTGTGGCAAAATAATGCCAGTAAATCCATGTGGAACAATGCAGCTGCTCTTTGGAGAGGGATCAGGGAGGGGTGTAGGTGTGAGGTGAGTGTCAGAGGTGCAGCACTGCGTGGCTTGGTATAGCCAGAGCAGGACATGAGCCACATGAATCACATGAAAGGTGGGGAAAAAGGGTCAGAGTTGTTGTGGCTTTGGTCTCAGCCTGGTGACCTGCAGCACACGTCCTGCTGGCTCTGCGTGCCAAGGACACGATGAGTGAGCCGCCTTCCCTGGTGCTGCCGCAGTGTTTGGTGGCTGTACCCTCTCACACACTGAGCCCAGGTGGGAAAGCCTGGTCTTGTAATGAAGGCACTGGACTGCAGCTGAGGCTTGGGTGTGATTTCTGTCTGTGCTGCTGGGTTCTGTCAGGGTGTCTGGTGTCCAGATCAAACCTGTGGTCAGAGCGTGTCTTGACCCCTGCTGGGGTCCTGCACCCAAGTTTTCCCTCCATGGAAGCCAGGGTGTGCTAGGCCTGGATCTGGCCTTGATATAAAGTTAAAAAGCAGCCAGGAGACATACCTGGGAGATGTTGTAGGTCTGCTAATCTAGACATAGCTGGGAAGAAACAGGGCTAGTAATTTTTTTCTGTCTCACCTGCAAATGAGGATAATAATTCCCTTTCCTCACCTTTGGTCTGTTTAGATGAAACCTCTAGAGGGTGGGGCCTGACTTCAGAGACAGGCACAATGGGATGGTGACTTCAACTGGGATTTCTAGGGGACTGTAAATAATGGAAAACTTCGTTATTTGTCAAGGGATAAAGCCCATTAGCATTTGGGACATGCCTGTGCTGGTTTTGGAAAGTTCAAGAGGTCTTTTCTTTGCAAGTGCTTTTATATATGCCCCAGAATGAATTTTGTATGGTATAGCTAAAACACATCTAAAAGTATGTAACCCAGCAGCGCCCCAAACAAGCTGAGCAAATAGGCGTTCACTGGGGTTTAGGTTTTAGTTCTAATTTATGAACAAGGAAATGGAGCAGGGGAGAGAGAGGCAGCACCGGAGCCTTCAGGAGCCTTCAGACCCTGCTCGGTGGAGGCATGGCAAAAAATGTCAAGCCAGTTGTGCTGTTCCTCTCATTTCTCAGAAATAAGCCCACCAATATAACAAATATGTCACTCCCTAAGCTTATTTCTAATGTAATATTAATCTGCGCTCTCGTGTGTGTTTGGGCAGGATTTAGAGCATTACATCAGTTTGCTGTGCTGCTGCTTTGCTCTGACACGCAGCTTTGCCATGGGGGGCTTGTGAGGGTGAAAGGAGTGGAAGGAAAGGACTTGCAAATGAGGAAAGGGATAGAACAACAAGGAAGTACACACTCTTCCTTTAGGAGGAAAAAAAAGTACTTTGACCAGTATTTCTAAAACTAGAATTGCAGACAAATGTGGAAGCTGTCAGGGCAGTGCTCTTCAATCCCATTTCAGATTTCGGACCATTTGGCTTTTCTTTCTCCCTTTCACTGACCCTTGTTGCCATTTCTTCTTGTGTGAAGTCACATTTGGCTTTGTCAGCTCCACAGGGACCTAACCTGTCATTTCCCTTTGTTTGCAAACTGCTGTGATCATTTATGGCTTGTTATAAATAATAAGAGTGTTGGAAACCTCAGGAAGGCAAACAGGAGTATTTTAGAAGGTGTGGGATGCAGTGAAATTCCATGTGTGCATATTCACACATACATTTGTCTGAACACATGCATATGACATGCATGGATAATGGCCTAGTTAACCTGTGATCCATTTCAAATACAGCACATGACAGTGACCTGAGTAGCAGAGTATGGAAATACATTTTTCCTTTTAACTGGCGGGTTCTCTGGGATCTTCATCTTCCTACTGCAAACTCAATCTGCATATTGCAGTTCCCCAGGTCCTGTAGGAAGAGTTCTCCTCCTCTCCCTCTGCTCTTGGAGCTGGCCAGAGCAGTTTGGCAGATCAGCTGTGGGAGGACTGGGAAATAATGGGAATGGTTCTCTTGAGCCCGGGGACCAAGCGTTATCTCTCGTCCGGGGCAGGAGGAATGTAGGGAGCTGCGTCCAGATCTGCGATAGCGACGCAATGAGCTGATGAGCGAGTTCAGTGCTGCAGCAAGGAGGGGGAGGGAGAGCTTATTTTTAACTGGAAACTGCACAAGTGAGACTGAAGTAGCTCTGTGCTGCCCTGCTATCATCAAGTGCAGGTGTGAGTGAGGGAGGGTACGAGCAGGGGTCCGTACGGCGCCGTGTCCTAGTGGAACGTGTGGCTGGACGTGAGCAGGGTGGAGGCAGCTCGGGTGAAAAAGCAGTGCACGCTGCTGCCTTTGTCTGGGCTTTGGAACGAGCCACTCCTGATAACATTTATCTACTTCTTTTTCTTTTTTTTTCCCCTCCGGTGGTGTTGCTTCTTTTCTGCGCCCTCCTCCTCGGGTTGCCTGTCTCCCACCCATTCCTCTCTTCCTTGCTAACTCTCATTCCCCTTCCATCCTTAATCTTCCCACCCCTTCCTCTCATCCGAGCCTGACCCTTCTCTCTTCTTGCCCCTCCTTCCCAGTTGATCCCTCCCCCTGCTCTGGATCTGCTGGCTGTGGGATTTTTTCTCGTGCTCACTGGCAGATGTGACAGCTTTTGGAACTGTATCATCTAGGAACAGCTATATCTGGAGTTGAAAAACCTAACGTGGTTTCCCAGGCAGCAGGAATGGATCGCTGAGAGAATTTCAATCTCCGACTGCTTTTGTCTTGTGGTAGTGACTTTTATTATTTATGTTTGTGACATTTCTTACAGTACAGTTGTCAGCACTGAATGAAAGACTAAAGTCTAGTAGATTATTATAAAATCAGTGTCACAGTATTTGTGTTGTTATATTAAAGGGGTGCTGTCTACGTTTAAATACAGGTTTGGCTTGATTTACAAAATCTTATATGCATAAAATGTTCTTATGAATTTCTTACTGACTTAGAAAAGGCCTGTTTTTATGTGTTTTATTTAACAATAAACATTCTTTAGCTGGGTATTGGAAATGCAAGTAAATAGCTCTTGCATGAAAACCACAAAGTGAAAGGAGACTGGTTAAATACAGACCTCCTCAATGAGATGCAAAACCTACCGAGATTATTAGAATACATTGGATTTCAAATAACTATTTTTAGTGTATGTATTTCATTTGATCTTAATGCCGTTTACCTTTAAACCACCTGTCTGATCTCTTTATAATCAGGGATGGATGCTGACCATATAAAGCAAATGCCATTGGATGCCCAGGGGTGTGTTGTATTTGGAGCTGATTACATTTTGTTGTTTTTAAGATGTCTATTTTAAGCCAATAAGGTAGATGCAGGCCATGCCAACCAGTCACTTAAAACTGACCATGAACTCAGTAGGTGCTCCTTTCTGGGTTTTGGAAGCATGCTTTTGGCTATGGGATCCAAGTGTAGTCCACGTGTTGATTGCCTGGGAGAGGGATTTTATGTAAATATACAAATGGAGTGTTGTGTTTATGCTTCTTCAAACTGAGATGGTGAAATAGAGTCACAGTTCTGGCTGGGGCCAAAATATCACCTGGGCTTTAAAAATTTGCATTTTGAAGCACTTAAGCCAGAATCATTCTCCTTGTGGGGAAATGCTTGACATGTTCAGAAAACCACTGATGCTACAAGTGCTAATGATTGTGGTATTTGTAACACCCCATTTTACAGGACCTTTTGCCTCATGAAGCACTTAAAAGAGCAAACTTGACACTGTCTGCTATGCCCTGGGTATCTTCTCATTATGAAGCTGTGAGAGTAGGAGTAGGAGAGAGACACTGGTTGAAATAGTAAGATCACTGGGATCGCAGTGGCTGGCTGAAGGTAGATCAAGGAGCCATCATAACTCTCATGTAGTCAAGGATTCAGGACTGAACCGCTTGCTGTAATACTATAGAGATACTCCCTGCTTTCTGTGGAGGCTCTGAAGCTCCTCAGCAGCTCCAGCTGTTGGTTTGAGCACTGCTGACACCATGAGCTATTAGAGTACCTTTCCTTTCTGGGATTGTCTGTGCTTTTTTTCCTTAAAGAATTGCCCTCTGACTTTAGTCTTGATTATTAGTTAATAAGCAGCACCTACGGGGCCTGAGAGATGAATCACTGTGTTTGAGGAGCTGCAATACAGACCTGGAGCACAGACACCCTTCCCATAAACTCTCCATTAAGATGTATTTGGGTTTTCATTGGAGCTTGTTCTCAGAAAAGATTATTCTGGCTGCAAAATCTCTTCTAGGCAGAGCAGTTGCTTCCAGCCTCTTCTGTAAGTGCTTTTTTCTTTTAGTTTCCTAACCTCTTGTTTTCTTTTTCACCTGTGAGGTATCTTTAGTGGGCTGTTGCAATGGACAGTGTGTGTGAAGCTGGTGTTTCACCAAGGATGGATTGCATGACTGGGGGGGTTATATGGAGCAAAGGTCCTTCTCTGCCATACAAACACTTCCTATCCCTGTGTCTGCAGGATCATGGTAACCAAACTGGGAGTGGGTGTGTATTGGATTTTCAAGACCCCAGTCTAGCACTAGGGAGTAAAGTCATTGTTCAGCTGGTGGCTGCACTTTGCTCCCTAAACAAGTTTCGAGTGGGACAACCTGGAAAATGTTTGACATAGATTTCACTGCGATGTGCTGATTTTGGAGACTGGTGTCCTCTAGAAGTGTGTTCATGTCTATACCACAGCGGGTTATCTCTCTATGCGGTCTGTCTCTCTGACCCTTGTAAATATTTATTCAGCACAAATAGTTGTAAGCTGAGGTCCTGTACAGGGGAAGAGTGACTGCTACAAAGTTGAAGATTAAGTGGGCAGGAATCCTCAGTCTGATGTCAGGGAAGAGATGGCATTCAGAGCTGTAAGCAGTGTTAATGAGAGGCAAATGCCAATACTATCGTCTGTGGAAAAGTAAGACCATGTAAATGTTGTTACCTTTGTGTATTGGTGGATGTTAATTGCTTTAAAAAACCTGTGCAGCTTTTTCCTAAAGCAGAGAATAGAGTCATAAAACATTTCAGGGGAGAAGGGACCTTGAGAGGTGCAGCCCAACCCCCCTGCTCAAGGCAGGGTCAGCTCGGAGGGTCAGGCTGGATTACTCAGGGCTTTGGCTTTGATAGCAAACCCCTGAGGATGGAGCCTGCCCAGCCTGTCTGGGCAGGCTGCTCCAATGCTGGACTCTCCTGGACACAGGGAGGCTTTTCCTTCTATCCTGTTGGGATCACTCCTGTTTTGATTTATGCCTGTCTCACTCCCACCTCTCCCCACTGTAGAAACCCTGGCTCTCCACAGAAAATTTCCTTACTTTACCCTATCTTCCATGTCTGGTTTTTGTGAAGATGTCATGTCAATCCATTGCAGTCCTCCAGCCTTCCTACGTCTTGACTGCGGCAGAGCTCCGGTTCTTCCTTTTGCTTCGTATCTTCCCAATTTCAAAAAGGTCCAATCTCTTAGCTTTCTATCTAAGTATCTTTTTTTTTTTTTTTGGTTATAATTCAGATTTTGGATGTCTCCTGTGTTTGGGTTTATTTCAGTGTTAGGTGCTTCTGGCTTGTTGCACTTGCACTGGCTGTTCACACAAGCTGTCTCTCTCAGCCCCCAAGGGAAAGGAATCTTAGTTTTTAATTTTAGCTTCTTCAGCTACCTGCTGACAGAGTTTGATTTCCACCTACCACCTCCTCTCTCTCCTGAGTTTTCTGTCTAAGTAAGAAAAACTGAGATCTAGAGTCATTCTCGGGCAGCTCTTCTATTGGGAACAGCTCTGCTGTCTTTAAACGGGAACCAAGCAGATATTACGTGGAGTAAGCAGTGAGAAGACAAGCTGAGCCCTGTTCATAGCCACCTTAAATTCCAGACTTGTGGAGGAATCAATGCTGTCTAACTGGCTGGACTCCAAAGCCATTTAACATAGGTACAAACAGGTAAAATATAAACATGTATCTTTAAATTATTTTTTAAGTGATTTTATCAGGCAATATGGATTTGTAGAAATAAAGGAAGTCACTTGAAATCCAGTCTCAGCCATGAACCTGCAAGGTGGCCTTGGGCAAATCACCACTCTCTTGGTGCCTGTTTCCTCATCTGTAAAAACAGGTGATCAACTCCTCTCTCATTGGAGAATGTTCTCAAGTAATTAACTCATAGAATTGATATATGATTTTACTGGTTGGGCACTTCAGCCCTAGACAGGCACTGACAGCGTTGCATTCTCCGCTTCAGGCATCATGTTCCGCAAGAAGAAGAAGAAACGTCCGGAGATCTCGGCCCCGCAGAACTTTGAGCACCGTGTCCACACCTCGTTTGACCCAAAGGAAGGCAAATTTGTGGGCCTGCCGCCTCAATGGCAGAATATTTTGGACACGCTGAGGCGCCCCAAGCCAGTCGTAGACCCTTCGAGGATCACGAGGATGCAGCTCCAGCCCATGAAGGTAAGGGAGGGAGGAGGCTGTTCTTTCCTGTTCTTGGGGAGATGTGTCCAAGTTGAGGCATTGTTTCCATTGCCCCATGGATGGGGCTAAGGGTGGTGTCTGTATGGAATTCAGTGGATAGCAGGTTTTGATGGCCCAAGGTGATAGTAACTTCATCTGGAATAAGGACAGTAGGATCCTGACCTGTTGCTGTCACTGTTGAAATGACCAGCTGGCTGCCTGTCACTGTGACAGGGACCTGTGAAAGCTCCTGTGGTAGCTGACAGGACCCAGGATGTGCTCAGCTGTTGTACAGGGAAGCCAAGAGGAGAATTTGTGGAGAGACCTGTTTTAGCAGGTTTGTCATTCTCGTGGGTGAGCAAATTTGGCTGGTAATTAAGTTGCCAGGAAGCCTGAGTGGGAGAGAGAACAGGGTAGCACTGCCTTGCTGTTTGTGGACAAGTGAGGACAACCAAGGTCTGGGCTAAAATGGTTAATAAACCAGCATTTTAATGGAAAGTGGGACATGGTAATGGGAGAATGTCCTTCAGTAAGGGAAAACAAGCAATTTCTGTAGATGGGTGGGTTTAGATGGCTGCTGGTACTGGCATCTGGAGATGGTGTAAGTGACAGCAGGAACATGCTGTGGGAAAAGGCAACTTCGTGGTGACCTCTCAGGAAAGGAAGTGAAAGATGGTGACAGAAATATTGTGCTTAAAGTCTTGCTAGCTTGGGGGAAGTTTTTGTTCCCGATTAAAAAAAACTCTACAGGGGCCTAAAAACTGAAAGGTGCGTTGTAAAATAGAGATGTTGCTACTTGGATTTTAGGAGGGATATAAAAAAAGAGTTGGCTATCTGATGAATCTGTTTAGCTTTTTGTGTACAGGTGCTTAAAACTTGGGGACTAAAGGGGACTATATTTGGTATAATGTAAGCTTTAGTACATAATCAAACCTGCAAATGAAATGGTCCATCAGGATCTTTGAGCAGAATGCTGATTTATAAAGGAAAAACTTGCTTGGAAGAACAGATGGGAAAAAAAAAAAAAAAGCAGGAGGTATTTCCTGGTGTCCTGAATGTGCTTTGAGGTTCACAATGTAGTAGGGGATAGGAGCACAATCCAGAGGAGAGATAAAATGTGTAGTAAGAGACCAACTTGGTTAGATCAGGAGCTCTTTAATGAGCTTAAACTGCAGGAGGATTGCTCAGAAGGGTGGAAACTAGGTCAAGTTATAAAGGGCAAAGAGAAAAGAAATTCATGTAGGAGCAAAACTGGAAGGCCGAGGCACAAAAAGAGATGTTATTCTCAAAGAACATAAAGGGCATTAAGGAGACCTCATGAGTGCACTGAGGAGGAGAAGGAGGGTGAAGGAAAGAATTTGTTCGGTGCTGATTTTGGAAGAAAGTTAACAGATAACACTGAGAATTCCTAAGTGTTTAATGATTTTTCTCCAGTCTTTATTAAGTGTGATCAGTGGGCTGACAATTAGCATGAGCATGAAGGGATGAGAAGGCAGGCCAGAATAAGAAAAGAACAGGAACAGAAATGAGACTTAGCTAAGAAGTTGCATATTTTCAAGTCAGCTGGGCCTAATGAAATTCAAGGAATTGCAGATCGGTCAGAATAATTTCTATTCCCAGAAAGAGACTGGAACAAATAAGCAAGTAATCTATTTGCAGCCACTTCCAAGGAGATAGCAGGGTAATAGCTGGCAGCCAGTATGGATTTATCAAGAAAAGAATCATGTTAAGCAACCCAATTTTCATCAATCACAGGGTAGGGGGCTTTGGGTCAGGGAGAAGTGATACCACTCCCCTGCAATTTGACTTCAGCGAGGCTCTGGACACTGCACTGATGGTGTTTCCGGAGAAAACCAAGTTTCCTCAAGTATTAGGCAATGGATGCTCAAGAAATAGTGTGAGGCATCACTGTTGAAACAGAAATGTGTGTGAAGAGGTTTTTCTGGAGTTACGCTGAGCCTTATGCTGGTCAGGGCTTTCATGTCTGATTTACTAAACCCGAGGATGGTAAAGGTTGAAAGGAGGTGCAAATCCTTAAGAGAACAAGGACAGAATACCAACAGGCTTTAAAAACTAAAGAATCATCTTAAACTAACACTGTTTTTCCCAGTAATTCCAAGTGCAAGCACTCTCTTAGACTGCATAACAAATTGGACTGTTTCTGGTAAAGTCCATTTGAATTAATTCCTGTTCAATGATACCAATCAATTAGATATTTTTCTTTTTCAAGTGCTAGTTGGCCAAGCCCTCATACATAGTCTGGTATTCAACTATTAGAGTAGTTCCTGGGTTTGTGTGTAGCTTATAAAAAGGCGTTTTCTTGTTATAATTTCTCAGTTTCAGTCAGTAAGGCATGATCTATGTAAGAGCACTCCATATAGATTTGGCTCAAATTTGGATGTTTCCTCATTAATTGGATGCAGCCCTTAAACACAGAAGCAAAGCAAGATTAACTCCCATCTTCCCTGTCTGCCGGGGCTAAGTCTGACTTAATGGGAGTGACCTGAGGCTAATTCTAGGGAGTTTTAGCTAGAAGGTGAGGAGAGCACTGGAGTGGATTTTCTGGAGAGACCACAGCCTGTTGTTGGAGGCTTCTTACTTTGAGAATACACACGTCTTTTGGGAATGACATTTGTCCATTTTGGACAAAAAGTTTGTGTCCCCAGCATGTTGTTCCATGACAGCAGCTGGGCTGTAGAAGAAGGGTGTGTGTGGTGAAGGGAGTAGGAGTGAAGACCAGAATTTCCAGCTGCAGCTGGTGTGTGTGCCATGGAGTGAGCTGAGTTGTCCTTTCTTCACCTTGTTGAACAAAAATCTTCTGTTCTGCCTTTCGTTCTCAGACGCTGAGTAAACCAGGTGCTCATTTGTGCACTGTGGTGGCATTCTGTTGAAATTAGTGAAGCTACTGTGCTGCACCAGCTAAATATTAGTCTCAGTGTAATTAATTCAGCATGTTTAGAAGATCCCTGGAGCTCAGTTAGCAAACAGGAGATTGCTGTCACTCCAGGGAAGGACTTTCCTCAGGCAGAGGTTCATGAAAGTGTAGGAGTGATCCTGTGCTGCGAATTTCTGTGGAGAAATGAAACATTTTGGTTCCCAGCACTTGAAAAGCTTCTGCAAGCTTTTCAGTTCCAGAGAAAAACAAGGTAGAACACTACATAATATACCAACAGCTTCAAGTGTCCTACTTGTACAGAGCTGGTGCCTGTTTGGATGGAAGCCTTGTTCTTCAGCGTTTGCTTACAAGGCAGTTGTGAGCTGCTGTGACCCTTTGTTCATCGTTTTTAATTATAATAGCTTGGCAGAGCAGAGCAGGGAGGCAGGGTTGGAACAGCATGGCCTGCACTGGTCAGGATTGAGATGTATTAGCAGAAATTGTGGAGAAGCAGACTGAGTGAGGCTGATTACAAAGCAGTTGAGAGTGCTTCAGGGGAGAGATGAACCTTGCGTTGGCACAGCAAAGGTGAGTTTTGCAAATGGAGCTTGCGGCATGCTGGAACTTCTGAGAACTAATATTTCAGGAGCTTGGTGAATGCATTAGTGATGTAGTGTAGCACAGTTTCAGCACAAGAAAGCCAGGAGTGTTGAAATATCCCAGTTTTGCTCTAATATTGTCTTTTAGAATGTGAGCACAACAGCAGAATTGACTGTTCTGGCTGACAGCACTGCTGCTCTGACAGCAGGATGTAACCCAAGGACTCCTTTTTTTCCCTCAGTAAAGGACAATGAAACAAAAGACAAATATGCATAATTTTTCCTGAATTCCTTGAGTTGTCTTTGGCTATATGTACAAAACCTAACCTTTGGGAAGATAAACTGAGCCTCGATTCGTACAACTCTGACTTGTTTCTCACCTTCTCTGTGTCTCCCAGACCGTGGTGCGGGGCAGCACCGTGGAAGTGGAAGGCTACATCTCTGGGTTGCTCAACGACATCCAGAAGCTTTCTGCCATCAGCTCGAACACTCTGAGGGGCAGGAGCCCCACCAGCAGGAGGAGAGCCCAGTCCCTAGGGCTCCTGGGAGACGAGAGACCCCCAGACATGTACCTTCAGAGTCCTGAAGGAGACTGGGCGGACAAATATGGGAACTACCTCAACTGCAATGGTGGGTCCAAGGTGGCCCGGAGGCAGACCATGTGGCCGGATTACAAGCCCCGCCTGGAAGGGCAGTCTCATCCCAACGGGATGGTGACAAAAGCCCAGTCCCTGGGGCCATCGGAGTTCCAGGGTTCTGATGGCAACTGTCTGCAGCGCACCTCTGGGCTGCAGCAGGTGCCTGCTGTGCCAGGGGAGAGCGAGACGGCAATGAAGAGCCCGGAAGAGGGCTGGCTTCAGCGACAGCCCAACTCCAGGCCCTCAGGGGAGGGCAGCCCCAACTCCAAATCACGGGAGAACAGCCTGAAGAGGAGGCTCTTGCGTAGCGTGTTCCCCTCATCCAGCACCTCAAACAAGCCAGGCCCTCCCCTGCAGCTCAAGGTAAGAGTTATTCACCGGAGTGCAAGGTTGACTTTACAGTTCCAGAGGTTACATATGCAGCCAATTTAATTGCAAACATCGGGCAACCATCTGTTCTTGTTATGATTAATGTTGGAATCAAAATAGTCCTGTGCAGGGGAAATGTGTGGTCCGCCTGAGCTTCACGAGATGCTGCAAGGCACAGCTCAGGATGGCAGCCAGATCTCCAGCAGAAGGTTTGGCGGAGCTGCGGGAGCGTGGGCCGGGAAGGACGAGGGGTCTTAGTCATTACCTTCTGTGAGGTAAAGGCATAACTGCAGTGCCATTCTGCTGGCACCAAAGAGCCTTTGCCATTTGGGAAATTGCCACGATTTGCATTAGCAGTGTATTCTTCTGCCTGTGCAAACCAGAACTACCTCGGGAGGGTGTGTTGGTTATAGCTGTATCTGCCAGGCTGCTACAGCAGCAGGGTTTGACTCAGCACCCACGGTGCTGTCACACAGGAAGTCTTCCTGTTGGATTTTGGAAAGGGTGGGACGGCTCATAGCTACGGCTCCCCCAGGAAAGCTGTCCCGAATGGATGACTCATTTCTTGTTAAACTGGAGAAAATCTCTGGTTCCTGGTACTGGATAGGAAATGCAGCCATTGCTTCTTTTCCATTCTGGGCTGACCCAGCACCTGTCATCTTTGCATGGCTTGTCTGGTGGCTTCAAAGCTGGTGCTGGGCCAAGCTGGTTACCAGCAGCTGTGAAATTCCTGAACTGGGAGGACAAGGACAGGAACCACTGTCCAAACCAACATGACTGTTCTGAAGGGTGTTGCAGGGAGGGGATGTCTCCAGTCCAGCTTCTTGCAGTTTGCGTAAGGATCCGGGCTCAAGGCTTTGGGCACAGTGGGTTTCCTTTCCAAGGGAGAGGATTTTGAAGGAATGCAGTCCTTGTGTAACACAAGCTGCACTTACTGCTATCTCAGTGACTCTGGACTGCTCTACACTGGTTGGAGGCCTGTCTCTGAGTGCCTAGAACTGACCGCTTCTGTCTTACCTAGACAGTGTCTTTGCCATGCTCAGCACTTCCACAAGCAGGAGCAGGAGTTACCAGCCGAGTGGATGTGCCTGGGAGTGTTTGAACTCCAGCTGTTTGTCAGAGGAGAGGAGTAGGGAAGACCTTGAAGACTCTGTAATCTATCTCGCTGCTCCAGTGAGGGATCTGTGCCATCCCTGGTAGTTGTTTATCTAAGATGTTCTTACCAGCCTCTGATGATGAAAACCTGGGTCTCCCTCTGATGGAGCTGATGTTGTGTAAGAAATGTGCAGTTGCAGATGAAAGGGACAGGAATATAACTGAATCATAGAATCCCAGATTGCTTTGGGTTGGAAGAGACCTTAATGTCCTTTGGGTTTCACCCCCTGCCATGGGCAGGGACACCTTCCACTAGACCAGGCTGCTCCAACCTGACCTTGAACAGTTCCAGAGATGGAGCATCCATCCACCACTTGGCTGAAAATGGGAAGGTGATGCCTTGAAAGGCACCACAGGAAGTTTGAGTGCACCTTCCTTACGAAGGGAGGGAGTGGGAGAACCAGTGACACCTTGAAATGTCCCAAGACTGAAAAAATGTACATGGGGACTGTCAGATTACAGGAGCAGGAAATTAAATTTACACGTGATTAAGGAAACCTGTCTGAGCTTGCACCTGTGTTGTGTGCCCTTCTGCATGCTCTGGGTTGTGTAAAACTTTTTTTTTTTTCCTCCTCTCTCCTTGAGACAAAACAAGATTTGGGAAATAAATTCTGTGTTGCTGTGAGCATGTCAGCACAGGACTGCAGGGGTGGAGCTGGTGTACGGGGAGGAAGGAACTCCTGACAGGCAGTTGTGTTTGTGCTGTGCCCTGATGCCACTAAATCGTGTTTTCCAGGGCCTCGGTGTGTGTGAGGCTTATGCAGATTCTGCTCTTGACAAAAATCCTTGATTAAAACCCAAAGTGCATAGAATTTAATCCTACACAATTATTTTCTGTCTGAGACAGGGAAAATGAGTGGTCTTGTAAAAAATTCTCAATTGGCAGTTTTCGGTTCCCATGCCCTTATTATTAACTTTATTAATAATCTCTCTGAATTGTGAGAGAGAAAAAGCTGTTTGCTTTGAAGTTTTTATTTTGCCCTATAATATAAATGATGGGCTTGCTCTTTCTGAAGTTGCTTCTTTGACAGAGCCACTATTTTTTTGCATATGTTTATATACATATAATATCTGTATTTTACATATACACATGTACGTATATGATGCAGTTTGTACCCCACCCGCTAAATGCTGTTGAATTTTAATTAATCAACATTTCCAGAGTGAGTATTAGCACGACAATATTTATCCTTCCTGGCATGGGAATGCATATCCTGAAGCCACATTCCCACAGGCTGTGATCTTACTACATCTCCTGCACTAAAAAGGGTTGGGCCTGCTTGTCATTTGAGTGGGAGGTCTCCAAAAACCTTGAGCACTGCTGGTCCAAATTCACTGCAGGTCAGTTTTAAGCCAGCGAGGTGGCAGGTGGCTCTGTGTAGCTGGAGTCTCAGGTTGGCTGTCTCCAGCTGTCCTGGTTCCTGGTGCTTTTCCCAAAGTGGAGAGTTAATTCCATGCCTGATCGACAGGAATGCTCTGCAGGTACCAGTGGAAAGTGCAGAGTGTTTCCAGTAGGCAGAGTGTAATTACCCAAAGGGAATTAGGCCAAGACATCAAAGTGATTTACAGCCTTGGCATGAATCCCCTTTCCTTTTATACAAAGGAAGATCAGAGGCACAGAGGGATAAAGGATTTTCAAATTCTCTGCAGCACAGGTTGCCCCTGAGTTTTGGTGGCAAGGTTGGAATGCTTTTTAGCAGCTGTTTGGGGTTTTTTTTTTTTTTTTTTGGTGGGTTTAGTGTCTTGGTGTTTTTTTTAAAGCATGTGCTTTAAAAGGTTCCCTTTAAACTGCCTCAGTTTGGAGGCCCCTAAAGCGTAGCACCCCTTCCCTAAGGGATCTTTGAAGATCTGCATCTAAGGAGATCTTCATCCAAGCCATGTGTTGGGCAGACCTGGAGACAAGAACCTGAAGCTCTTGACTCCACTCTGCTCCAAGGTGTGCTAGGGCAGAGTGGGATGACACAGAACGGCTTCCTCACCTCTCTGCTTGTTAATTCAACCATCACTTTTTCTTTCTCTCACTTTCCTCTTTGTTCTTCTTGAAGCCTACTGCTTTCTTCAAACCCCAGCAGTGGAGCTCCCCCCACAGCCCTGCAGCCAAAGCCCAGTCTCTGCCCCCAGACCAACCTGCCTCCGAGTTCCCCAGGATGATCTCTGAAGCTGGGACCCCCCAGAAGTCCCCAACAGCAGAGACAGCTGTGGCAGTGCCACCAGGCCGGCCCTCCCCAGCAGGATCCCCCAGGAACCGGCAGACCCAGACCAGTTCCAGCAACCTCCACCTGCCCCAGGACTCTGCTGGGAAGGGGCAGCCAGCCAGTGAGGACCCCGTGGTTGTGACTCACGAGCAGTTCAAAGCTGCCCTCAGGATGGTTGTGGACCAGGGAGATCCCAGATCATTGCTGGAGAATTACATCAAGATTGGGGAAGGCTCCACAGGAATTGTGTGCATCGCACGGGAGAAGCACTCGGGGCGCCAGGTGGCCGTGAAAATGATGGATCTGAGGAAGCAGCAGCGCCGGGAGCTCCTCTTCAATGAGGTGAGTGTGCTGAAGACAGGGGGATTCTGCTGTCCACATTTGAGCAATCGGTGTGGCAAAAGGAAGAGAAGAGAAGAGCAGGATCGTCTTCCTTTTAGTAGCATTGTGCTTGTATCAAGAACAACTGTTGCTGGGGGGGTGGAGGCTCTGCACTGTGTTCACAGGGCTGTGTGTGCTCACTTGGTTGGGTAAGATGAAGTGTGGTGAGTGATTCTGTGGTGGTCACTTGTCCACTGTGGTTTCACAGGTGGTGATAATGAGGGACTATCAACACGTCAATGTCGTGGAGATGTACAAGAGCTACCTTGTGGGAGAGGAGCTCTGGGTGCTGATGGAGTTCCTGCAGGGAGGAGCCCTCACAGACATCGTGTCTCAGATCAGGTAAAAAGCAAGATCCCGGACATCAGCATGTGAGAGCAAGAGCAGCAGAGTGGGGATTTCTGGGATAAATAGTTCCCCTCAGAGATCTTGTGTTTGCAGTGCCCTGAAATTACTATAGTTTATGACTGTTATCCATTTGAAATATGTGCTAATACTTCTGTTGTAGAAGGGACTAATTTAACGTACTGATCCCTTTAGATACCCACCAGTCGTCTCCTTGATGACCTTCCCTGTAAAACACAGTACTGATAAAAAGTGTTGTTTACTATATCTGTTGAATCCTGGCCAGGAAGTTCATTGAATAAGTATTAAAGAGCAAGCAGAAATAGTTTTCAGTGGTGCAACCTTAGCCACAAATTCAACCTCACTAACTCCTCTGGAGAAGTGCAGCAGAGCCTTGAGATCTGGACTCCTTCCCAAATTTCATTGCCTAAAGATAGCAACTACTGGACACTCTCCTAAATTTGTTTCCTTATCTACACTGCTTCATATTCAATAATGCCCAAAGCATTTCTGTAGGGCAAAGAAGTTGTTCTCAGATGGCCTCTGGTCCCTCTCACAAGGTGTTCTGATGGTGCAGTTATGGTGATCGTGTCTTACCCGTGACTTTGGAGCACCCTTCTCCTGCTTCAGAGCAGTCCTGTGAGGCTGGAAACTGGGGCAGGGAATGCCAGTGGAAAGACTGACCAAGAAAGTCTGTAGGATGAGTTTCTTTTTGGAAGATTCAGGATCTTAATTGGATGACAATTAGGCAGTATTGCTAGCACTAATTGTATTCAGTTTTTTTTAAATCATGGTGTACCTTTAGTTCACCTACGTGCTTGGCCTAGCTCCTGTGATGGGTTTAAGGCATGTATCTTGCTGTTTGGTGTATTTAAGGCGTGTATCTTGCTCTGTTGGGTTCTGTGTTTTGGAAGCACACGTGTGATCATTTTGAGAGGCATCAAGAGCCACATTGTCCTCTGTAGCCTCCACAGTCCCACCTGGAAGGAGTGTCCTGGAGACACTTACCTGTGCAGGCCCCCCAGCATTGAGTTCAGAGGCATCTCAGGGTCTGCAAGCCAGCATTTAGTCCTGAGGAGTGCCGAGTTACAGCTCACAGGGCCAGTGAAACTCTTGTAGCTCGTGGCTGGTACTGAATTACAGATAAGAAGTGCTGAAGAGGTTTATGAAGGGTCTGTGTGTTTAGATCCACCAGTGAGACCTCAGCCTAGATTTGTTTTAAGAAGCTTCCTTTGAACCTGTTAATGATTGCTTGTTTTTCCACACAATGGAAGCAGGATCTGTTAAAACCGTAACATGTATCAGAAGTAAGCTGCAAGCCTTTCTCAGTTTTTCCCAGGGAGGAAAATACCCTCACTGCAGTCATTAAACTTTTGCTGAGGGGGATAAGTGATTTACATCTCCAGGAGTGAGGTAATCCTCCAGTAATCTGTTTTACACTATGCAGTCACTTGACTGAAACCAAATTCCGTACGTGACAGGCTGAAAGTGCACCTCTTGTGATCTTCTGGAACCACAGGGCTCTCAGGTGGATCGGCTCAAGCACTGTGAAATGAAAAGCGCTGCTCCTAAAAACATTGAGTTCAGTTCTGGGAAGTCCCGCAGGCAGCCTTTCTCCCTCTCCCTTTTTGGTTAAATCATGAGGGCAGAAGTAGCCCCCTGACACCCTTCCAATTTAGCTGCCATCAGTGTGGCACAGTGCAGCTGCAGCCTGTAGCTGTCCTGGTTTGGATGAGTAAGGTATGGGATGCCAAACAAGCAGCACGAGTGTAGATGGTGTAGAAATTTTTATGGGTTTAGAAAGGTGCTGGTTCACTGTACACCCCTGCCTTCTGAGTGCTCTCTTCTCCTCAGGCCCACTTGCAGACCCAGATTTGAGGATGTTTCATTTCTCTGTCCTCAACCAAGGGTTGTTCAGAACAACTGCTAGAGACAGGCTGAGAATCCACAGTACTCAGATTGGGTTCTTCAGCTATTCTTTGAAATAATTCACTCCTGGCATTGCTTGGTGTAAATCTGCAGAGCTGTCACTGTCCCCAGGTACAGGAGAGAATTTTCATTTCTACCATTTTCACTTGGTCACGAAGGTTTTTGTGTTGCTATTCCAAACAGCAAGAGCTTCTAAAGACGAGGTTCTTGGGGCTCCTATTCCATTTGCTAACAGAGTGGTAGAAATCAGGAGTGTCTTCCCTGCTTGTAGCCTGTGCTACCTTTAATTAGGTGTGAGTGTACCCCAGGTGTCTGCAGGAAACACCTAAAGGATCCCTACATTCCCTGTCAAATGATGCCTTTGGATGTTTTGTGGATACAGTTGCACAATAAGCTTTGTGAATAATGGCTTTACTATATTTGCTTTAAAAAAAGCTGTCTCACCAGTTACTGCAGCACCTTGGCATCAAGCAGCGCTGCTGCCTGTCAGAACTGCTTGAAACAGCATCTTGCAGAATGAATTTAGGTACAGAATTTAAAGTGCAATTTTTCTGTATTAAACCTGCGAAAACTTTAAAACTGTCAACCATCAAGTCAAAAATGTTTTCCGCAGTAACAGACATAGAAGAATGGTAAAGGTGAGATGGTGATTGTCATAGGGAACCGAAGTGTCTGTGCTTTAACCTCCCTGTGCCCCTGTGAAGGAGCAGTGTGCTCTGCACAGTTTAAGTCCCGTCTGTAATTGCAGGCTGAATGAGGAGCAGATTGCCACAGTGTGCGAGTCGGTGCTGCAGGCTCTGTCCTATCTCCACTCTCAGGGGGTCATTCACCGAGACATCAAGAGCGACTCCATTCTTCTGACGTTGGATGGCAGGGTGTGTTCCCTCAGACAAATTGTTTCCTGTCTTCTGCTGCTGCAGCCTCTCTCTTATTTCCTTTCTGTTCCCACTGCCTCGTTTTCCCCTTGTCCTCTTACTCTCCTTGTCACCTTTTTCTGTGGTGTTTCCCTCTGTGTTGTTTAAGGCTTATTTTTAAGGTTGGTCGCTTTTCTCTTTGTACAGGTCAAACTCTCTGATTTTGGCTTCTGTGCTCAGCTCAGTAAAGATGTACCTAAAAGAAAATCCCTGGTAGGTACTCCTTATTGGATGGCTCCAGAAGTCATTGCAAGGATACCGTACACCACTGAGGTAAGGGACCGCCTCCCTAACAGCAGGAGAGAGAGCAAGTAATATTCTGAAGTGTCACAGGAAAATAACTATTGGTTTTTCTCGGAAGTCCCTAGATTCCATTTAAAATACAAACCCAACTATGAGTACAGCTTTGACGGTGATGGCATCAATATTTCCTAAATTGGTAGAAAAACAGATTGTTCTGCTTCCAGGAATTAGGCATCCACTTATTCTATTCTTACAGCCAAAGCTGGGCCTAGACTTGTATCTGCTGTGGACAGGTGTGAGCAAGGAGCAGCGTGTGACATGATAGGGATCAGTAAATTGATGCCATAAAGGAAGGGGAGGAGGTATGAGCTCTGAGGGGCTCACCTCAGGGAAAGCAGACATGCTTTGGAGCTCTGGAGTTGTAGGCAGGTGGCAGCAGACTGACTAGTTTTGTTTACCAGCCAACCAGGTGTGGCCCAAGCAGTTACTTGCACACCTTTACATGTTGCAACACCAACATGGCTCAGTCCTGGGTGCAAAACTGACTTTGTTAAAATCCTGTGAGGAGCCCAAGAGCATTAAGGGTGTCAGCATTGGACTCTCTTGGTACCATTTGTCATGAGTGGGGCGTTGTGGTCTTTGTGAAAGCAACAAAACAAGGACGTGCTGCTCTGAAGTGTGTGTACTGATGTGACATTGTCTCCCCTAGGTGGATATCTGGTCCCTGGGGATCATGGTGATAGAGATGGTAGATGGAGAACCCCCCTACTTCAGTGATTCTCCAATCCAGGCAATGAAGAGACTCCGTGACAGCCCTCCTCCCAAACTGAAAAACTTCCACAGGGTGAGCATGCTGCCAAACATTTGTAAGCCTGATGGTTATCATGGGCAAACATCCGTATCAGCTGTTCCCAGTGCAGCTGTCTGTGGAAATGGTCTTGCTAGAACATGTTTTTTGGGGAACAGCTTTGGCCCTGGGGTCTTGGTGGCTGTGAGCTGCTGCTGACAGCTGGTGGCTGCTTTGGGAAACAGCCCTGGCAGTGTGAGGGCACCTGGGCGTAAACAGAGTGCAGGTCAGAGCTGCTTCAGGTGGACCCAGCAGTTCCCAGCTTGCTGATGTCGATAGAGTAGCTTGTCTTCCAAGGAAGGTAACAGGAGGATCCTTGCTTGTGGAAGTTTCCAGCTTCATGGCCTTCAGGACTACAAAGAGGCTGCGTTTATGGTCAGAGCAGGAGAGCTCAGGACAGACAGGAGCTCATGGAGACACTGCAGCAGCTCAGAAGATGAACTTGGCTTCGTGTTTTCTTAGGAAAAAGTAGCAGTGACATGAGAAATAGAGTGATCACCTTCTGGTGCCCTCTTAGAGCAGTCTTCCTTTCATTCCATGCCCAGCCTGAGATGAAACAGCCTCTGCAGCATCCTGAGCTACCCAGCCTTTCTAATTAATCAGAGCATCTGCAGCTGCTAAAACTGAATTATTTAAGAGAGTAGACTGCTGAACTAACAGCACACACTCCAACATCAACAGCTGTTCTTTCCTCTTTGCCTTTGCAACACTAATTAAAATTTCACGGTCACATTCTGGACCTGGTGCTTGCCCTCCTTGGGCAGTGTAAAACCGTCCTGGTCTGGGTCACACCTTGCTTGGTGACTCGGCCCTGCCACAGGCTGTGACAGCCAGAGCAGGTTATGGTCTTGCTCTGCTCCTCTTTGTACTAGGAAGCAAGCTGGCTTCCAGCAGACCTCTGATTTGCAGATCAGTGGGCATCCTCCCCAGTGTCCTGCCGGAGTGCAGCTCCAGCTGTCGATCCAGCCCTCCGTTCTGGTGCCAGTTCATGGCTCACTGTGGTCAGTGACTGCAGTACTGTGGGCAGCAGGTTAGAGGGATGTCACCTAGGATAATCCCTGCTGCTTTGCTAAAGCATCAGTACGTTTTTTGGCAGGGATACAGGCTGGGTCCTGGCACTCGTCCTGAGCTGTGCAGTGCCTTCTCCAGCAATCCCAAGCGAGATCATCCAAAGCGCTCCTGAGATGAGCAATAGCTCAGTGTGAACAGCACTTCAGGATCTACTAAGTGAACCAGAGCTGGGAAAATGCCCCTAGTCTAAACGGGATGTAATTATTAGCATTAAAATAAATAAATATATGCCAAGTTAATTTTTTTGTTCAATTTTAACAATGCAGAGGATTAAACCAGCCAGAGATGTGCAGGGTTCTTTAAGTGGTGCTTGGGGCTGGCTACTCCCAGGTTTTTACACCTCTTCCAAAGGACAAACCTGTGAGGTCATTCAGCTTTTTTTGGTACTTGTTCTGCAGCTTCATCATCTTCTTGCACCATTAGCATGAGGGTTTTTCAGGCTCCCAGTACCTATTGGAGAATCCTGTTTAACTACCTTTCCATAATCTATGACCAGTAGAACAATGGATTGATGCCCCCTTCCCACCCAAGTGATGTGCCCAGGACTCCTGCTGAAGTTTTGCGCTGAAATCCAGGAAAGTTTAAGTAACAAAATGGGAAGCAGAGGTAACCCACATGGAAGGATGTGGCTGGCACTCATATCTTACTTGGCTGTATCCCATTCAAAAGAAAACAGCTTAAGTGTTGTGCCTACCAGTGACAGAAAGTTATGTCCATAGCATAAAAAGCATGTGATCCTTGTCACATAATGGGAAAACAGGGATACAGATTGGGAATGTGCAGGATTTTTTAACCTCACGCACCGTGGCAGCCTGGTGTTGCATGAGCTGTGCCTGGTCCCTTTGCGGGGTTGACCTGGTTGGTTGCTTTTTCACAGACCTCCCCAGTTCTGAGAGACTTCTTGGAAAGGATGTTGACACGGGATCCCTTGGAAAGAGCAACGGCACAAGAACTTCTGGATCACCCCTTTTTGCTCCAGACAGGACTTCCGGAGTGCTTGGTGCCCCTTATCCAACAGTACAGGAAGCGCACCTCCACCTGCTGACTTTATATGAGGGGACACTGTAGGGAAAAGGAATGTTTATTAAAAAAATATATAGAAAAAATTAAGAGCCAAGGCAGCCTCGACCTGTGAATGGTGCTTGGAACTTGCCAGTGATTGTTTTGGAGGACGAATGTGAATCCTGTCCGTGCATCCTCAGCCTTCTGTGGCTTCTCCTTTGCTGAAGACAATCAATACAGACTAGATCTAAGTGAGACCAAGTCTGTCTCAAGGATAAAGCGGGTATTCCATGGCTTGGGGATTGCTGCTGCCGAAGGATAGCATTCGAGAGTGGAGTCTGAAGTTGTGTATCTGAATGTCTGTGAGTTTCTGCACACCCTGGCTGCTGACTACTGAGCTGGAACGGTATTTCCCACTTAGAAATGTGATCTTTGTTTCTTTCATTGTACACTGGAGCTATGATCTGACTCACTTTGGGGCATAGACCCCTTTAAACTCTCAATGCACAAAGACTTGACTTTTTTTTTTCCTCTGAGACCTTTTCACAGATGATTTTAATTTCCTTTGGTTAAACGTGGACCTAGAAACCTGCACACACTTCCTTAGGGAGCAGATGTGATATGTATATATTTGTTTCTAAGTGGCTCTCTTGCATCAACATGCTTCTCTTTTGCTGCAGAATATGTATGGTTTAGTGGTCAATCTTGAATTCATTTCATGATTTTAAACTTTTGGAGGAGGAAACCCTTGGATACGGGCCTCAAAGCAGACTCTATGAAGACCAGGTGCTCTTGCCACCAGGAGCTTATGGTTGAAAATTCACCGTTTGCAACTCCTTGTGTGCTGGTTGGAATGTGAACAGCTGGTTTCCAGGTCCCTTGCTTTCCCAGTCCTTTCTCCTGGGAGAGGCTGAGAAGTGCTGCGCTGGGGCGGTTATTAGGTTGCATTTTGGGGATGCTGTAGGAGACTGAATGGAAAAGTTTGAGCTGTCCTGCATATCCCAGGATTGATTTTTGTGTTTGTGTGCTGCTGTCTGGCTATTGGTCTGCCCTTCCCCATCATCCCTTTACATCTGGAAGGTTTCTGGTTGTCTAAACAGCCCTTTCAGTTATTTTAACATAGTTTTAGGTATTTTGTATGCTGCACTCTCTGATCAGTGAGATCCTCGAAGTAATTGGACTCTAGGTTGGGATTAACATTGTACAGTGATGGTGTGTGTCCTTGTGAGGTCTCAAGAGTATATTCCTACATGTGGAACTGGGATCTTGTTTTGAAACTCCAGATACCAAGGTATTGGAATTTAAGTTATTCTCAGGACAGTCCTACTGTCTCAGAAACTGACCTCAGAACTGCGTTTTCTTCAGAAGATGTTCATAACCTCTGTCCTCTGCTATTTGCTCCAGCTACAGATCCTGCTTCAAAATTGAAGCCACGGTTGATTACTTGAAGTAATTTGGGATGGAATTCATCTGCACTGCTGCCAGCCGTCAAAGGGTGGGCACCCAGTCTGCGGAGCATGTAGGTTGGCTCTGTAGCCCAGGTGGAGAGGAACACCCCAGAGGAAACAGCTCTGGAGGTGGTTCATCCCCTTGGCTCAGACACCTGCTGAAGGATGAAATCATTCTCTCTCTCACCTGTGGCAGGTAGAGAGGTCGTAGGGGGTTTCTGTAGACTGGATGTCTAAGTTTGGGGCTGATGGAGTTGGTTGAAATTAATTCATTAAGCTCCTCCTTAGCTGCACTGGAAAATTTTTGATGTAAAATGTTTCTGTATTCCAGATATATTGCTTTTTTTTTAAATGCAAAAAATGCAGGGCTTGGAAAAGATTTATAATTTGAAACAAATAGTCCTGCTTGTCTGTAGTTGTGAATCCTTTGCACTTGTGTTTTAAATTAAAGTAGTTCTTGATTTATTCATAAGCCTGTTACAGTGCTGAGATGCTTAAAAATGTGTCTGTAGTTCAAAGATGGGAGTGTGAACCTTGGAGTCTGCTCTGACTTCCCTCTTCTGTGGCTGTGTGGCTTCTAAAACAAGAGGAGGCTGGGGCAGGAGCCTGGATCCTGAGTCCTGAAACAAAGGCTTCTTGGAGGCAGGAATGACAGGTTTAGCATTTAACACCGTTTTATGCTTTAGCCCAAATCTGACTAAACACAGTGAGGGAAGGCCCTGGAAAAATTGCATTCAAATATCTTATAAAATTTTAAAATCTCATTACCATATTTGTGAGGAATACAGAAAGGATCCATCTTCCTGCCCAGGGTAGAATTAAATTTCTGCTTCTTTTATTTCTCTTTGCAGTTCGTGCACAGCACAGCACCAATTAACTGCTCCATTACTTAGATGAGTGTGGAATCAAACATAAATCCTAAGATAAACCCAGATTAGCCGAAAGATTGAAGCTCCGTCTCCAGGGCTGACAGCTCCTTCCCCAGGAACCAGGCAGCCAGGCAGGAGAATGAGGATACAGAGCAGGTTTGGAATTTGCATTGCAGTAGTGTTCAGGTTGGGATTTCGTGTATGCTGGGTGAGATCTGCCTGTACAACAAGGTGTAGCCTCTTCTCTGGCGAGCTCAGAGCCTGCTCAGTGGGTAATTATGCTCAGAGATGTTGTTTTCTATGAGTATCTTTCCTTTTCTACAAGGGCACATTCATGTCTCAGGGTTTGCTGCTGTTCTGTGTCATGTTTCCCCCGAATCCTTCCCTTTTATTTTCCCTCCTGTCAGCTTTGCTGGTGTGGAACCTTTTCCCTGCTGCCATAGCCCTGGCAATCAGCATCCAGGAGGCCTTTGAAGATGGCACATGGTATTTATATGAACAATTTGCCGAATCAAACGGGGAGTCTGTCAGGGCTGTCACATCCCAATTGCACTGGTTTGTCTGTAACGGTGCCTGTCTTCCTCCAGCAGGCCTCTGATGTTGGATGCAGCAGCTTATTATCCCATTTATTTTGGAACAGGACAAATCTTTGTCTAGAGGCCCCTGTTTTTTAACCAGGGGCAACAGAAGGACCCTGATTCAAATGAGGCTCCTGAATTTGACATCATCAGGTCTGGTGAGACAAACTCCACCCTTCCCCTATGGACTGGGGAGAGCTTCTGGCTGTGCCCCAGGTCCAGGAGACAAATAGGAATAACAAGTAATAATTTTGGGGAATCTTGACATGTGGGATCCATGTGGGGCAGGGAGAGTGTCTCTAAAACAGAACAGTTACTGTGCAACAATTCCTTCTGTGAGTGCACTGGGCACATCAGCAGTATCTCTGTTACGGAGGTAAAAAGGATTGGCGTCATTCAGGTACAGTGTCTCCTGTTTGTGTCCCTTGCTGGGGTTGGAGTCCTCCTCTGCCTTAGACATCCCCATCATCTAATTTTTAATTATCCAGTACAAAGGTTGGCCTCACTTAAATATTTTGGGCCAGAGAATGAGATCTAGACTATGCCACTTAAAAGATGAAAATGTGGAAAGGATCAGCGATTGTACCTAAATCTGCAGCTGTTCAGTATCTGACCAGATGTTATTGTCTCAATTGCCATGGAACTGGAGTTCTGTGTGTAACCATCTGATGAGAGGCCTGTCTGAGCCAAGTACCACATCGCCCTGTGCTCGGCAGGTAAGCAAAAACACAGGCAGGGCTGCACAGGAAGGAATCCTCAAGGATGTCTGAATCCCGTGGGGAGAAACAGTGCTGGGAAATCAGATGGCCCCTCTCCTCTGGAGTCTGTGAGTAACCAAACCCTGGTGTGACTGAGTTGTGCTGCTGGGAGGGATGGTTGGGTTCAAGTTGTGCTCGGGAACCTTTACAGTAACATTTGGTTTAGTGCCTTTGTTTAATTTTGGCCGTTTCCCGTCTTGCAGAACTTTCCCCCATTTTGTGCAGACAGGGAAGTGTTGGGGGCACTGCAGCATACTTGGGCTCAGAGGCATGGAGGGGCTTCACCCTGGGGAGAAAGAGGGTGATGCAGAGTGTGGTCTGTGCTTCATGGGAGCCCTGTCTTTGCTTACAGTGATGCTTCCATCTGCACTCTGAAAAGTGCATTTAGAAGGTGTTTTTTAGCACTGAGGTGAAATCCTTGTAAAAGATCACACCTGTTTTTCATGAAATTTGTCATCAGTCCCCTGTGCCAGTGTTGGGTTCTGTAACAGAAGGATTGCGTTGCAGAAACTGTGATGAGGTTGTGAGGACACAAGTTGTCGTGGTGGGTTTCCTTGCTCAGGTTTCAAACACCAGAGGACCTTAATGCCACGAATTCCAAGTGCTAAAGTTCAGTTTTCTTGTCCCTGTGTTGTAGTTCAGCTGAGCTCTGGTCGATTTTGAAATGCCTGCACCTCAAGGAGCCCCCTGCAGAGTGTTTTGCTCTGGTGGTGCATCAGCCCTTGCTTTGGCCTCTGGATTTGTGCTGTTCAGAGCTGTTGGGACAGTGATGCTCTGCTCGGGGAAGGGGCAGAGGAGCTCAGTGCAAGAAGGGAAGAGCAATGGGTTCTGCTGGCTCTCAGGTGGCTCCCAGGGGTGCAGTCGATGCAAGGCCGGAATTAGAGGTCTGCAGGCTGAGAAGTGAAGCTGTTTGGGAGTTGTGGCAGGCTGGAGGGAAGGAGACTGTAGCGGTGTTGTCCAGTGTCACAGCTTGTGCTGGTGCTGTTGCTGGAGCAGCCTGTGAGACTGAACCTGGCCAACCTGACTTGGAGTGTTTGTGCTGCCGTGTGCTCTGTGGAGGGACAGAGCCTGTCACTGCCAATGTCACTGTGCAACATAATCTTCTTTAGGTTGTGGCATTGGGGCAAGGAAAACTCCTGCCACTCCCGGCCCTGCTGATGTGTCCTGGCTTTCCAGGCGTGTCTCTCTGACTCAGGTTTATTCTGTGGGGTTCATTTCCAGAGAGGGTTTGAGGGAAAAACCCAACCCCTGGAATTTTAGCAGTGGGTGGAGAGGGGATCACCCTGCACCCACCTTTTGGTCTGACATTGCTGTCTGGGTTCCTGCCAGGGAGAGATGGGACAAATTTTCCTTTAAAATAACATTTAAAAAGCTCCTCTGGAGGGGTTTGAGTGGTCGAAGCTGCTGACACACTGGTGTAGGATGCAGGGCTCAGTGCCCCTGTGCTCCAGTTTGGAACTGCCAGCGCTGCCTCTGGATTTAAGGTAAAATCTTGAACTGCTCCCTGGCTGCAGTTGGACCTTGCTGGGATGTTTGTCCTCTGGTGAGGAAGGGCCTCAGACACTACAGGGACAGGGACAGGTGGACAGACAAACACCCAGGGACCTGGACACACAGACACACACGGGGCACGGACACATCTACACATACACCTAGATATGGACACACACAGAGTATCACAGACATGGGCAGAAACACACACTAACTGCAGCTAAGTAACAAGTGACCCAGTCGTTTAAGAAAAGCAATGTTTTAATTTTTTTAGAAAATAAATAGGTCAGAAATGTACAATCCATAATTCCAGTACTCTGGTGACACCACAGGGGAGATGTGGACTCTTGTTGGGTGTTCAGACTAGGCTTGGAACGTGCTGTCTCATACCTGCTTGAGCTGGGATTTGTCTTATAGCAGCATTTGTAATTGTTTATTAATGCAGCTTCAGGTGTAACTGTTCTCCTGCAGCACACACAGCCTGGTGTGGTTTGCTGTGACTGAGCCCACTTCCCACCCCCATCCCCACCTGTGGTGTCTCTTTGTATCAGTGTTTAGGGTTTTTGTTTGGTTTGTTTATTGCTGTTTCATTGAACCGTGTGGAAGATGTTAGAAGGAGCTAGACTGATGTGAAGGAATGAGGGAACTGACTTCTAAAAACCCGTCTGAATGCAAAGTAAATATTCCTGTAGCTGCTGCTGTGATGCCAACAGGGTTCTGGTCTGCAGGCACAGGCCCTTTCCCACTGCTGAAATACCTCAGAGCTCAGGCTGAGGAAGACAGAGAGTGGAGTACTCTGAAGGGTGAGCTCCTAGTCTACTTCCAGATATCTGGGATAATGTAGTACATTCCTGAAGGATTTTAAGAGCTCCCCAGAATGGAAAGGGATAGCAGTAGTTTGTGAAGCTGGTTGTTACTTCACCATATACCTGCTTGCAATGAACAGTAACGAAGGCACTCATCTCAGAATATGCTCTCTTCTATCTCCACATCCATTCCGGCTCCCGAGGACTCAGTCATTGCCAGTGTAAGCCTGGACACCTCTGCCACTGGCACGTTGGCTTCCAGTTGGTCTGTAGAGCCTTGTTCTCCCTCAGGAATGCTTCGTCCTGCCTCCTTCCCAGTATGTGGCTCTCCAGGAACACTGGCTTTGGTGTAGTTCTTCACCATCTCCTGAACCTCCATGTTCAGAGCTCTCAACTTCTCCTCATACTCTGCCTGTACCTGCTGCTGGAGCTGCAAACGGAGAATCAGGTCATTCCCACACACTGGAGCCAAGCAGAGGGTCCAGGAGCCTCTGGGGTGAGCTGTTGGTGCTTCTGGGGTCTGTACAGGCCTCTCATCCACTTTCTCACCCCCTGGGAGTGGGTGGGCTGAGGGTGGCAATAAAGATTCTCTGGGAGTTTGGATTTGTTGTGCCAAAGAACAGCCCTGACCCTAAATGTTGTCCTTACCTGGCTTTCTCGCTCCTTGATGGATTGGAGACTTGCTGCCTGCTTCTCCTCCAGTCTCTGCTGGAACCTGCGAGTCTTCTCTGTCACCTTTAAAAAGAATAAATTAACCCCCCTCAGGTTCCAGATTTTTGAGCACAGGCTTTGGACAGCCTGAGCTCAGCCCAGCAGAGCTGGCCTGGAGCAGCAGTCACAGCCCAGCCTGGATTCAGGGACACCGTGACAGCCTGGCAGGTGAGTGCACACGGACATGTGGGATATAGGGACATAGACATACATGGATACACAGGCATGTATAAGGACAGACACACACAGGCAGACACAGGGATACATGGACTCACACATGGAGACTCAGGCACAGGTACACATGGACACAGAGACACACAGATGGACACACATCGACTCAGAAGGACACACAGTCATAAGGGCACAGCTGGAGCTGGATACATCACCTGGATATAGACACAGAGGGACAGAGAAACACATGCATGTGTGCACCTGGACAAGGACAGACACACACACACCTGGACACAGACACCCCACTCACCTGGCAATGGACACCTGGAAATGGACACACAGACATGCAGGCACGTGGACACACATGGATGTGGAGACAGACACGCACAACTGGCTACAGACATGGGGAAACAGACACACACCCCTGGAACCACAACCACCTGGAGATGGACACAGACACATGGACCTGGACAAACACGCACATGGACAGGGACAGAGATGCACAGACATGGACACACACACACCCCCTGGATGCGGACATACATGCACAGACACGGACACGGACAGCCACAGGAACACAGACACAGGAAAGCATGTGGACATGGACACAGGAAGACAGATGCATACACACACAGGCAGACGCACAAAGACAGACGCACGGACACACACTGACACAGATGTGGACACACGGGGATGCACACAGACACAGGACATAGGCAAATGCATGGACAGACATGTGGACACAGGCAGACACGTGGACGTGGACATGGGCAGACACATCAATGCACACACGGACATGGACAGACAGACACGGACAAACATAGACATGGACGCAGACACAAGGACACAGGCATACATACATGGTAATGGACACACACATGGACACGCAGACATAGGCAGGCACATGGGCACAGACGCACACACAGACATGTACACACACAGGCAGATACACGGACACAGAAACATGGACATGGACACACCAACAGTCACATTCCTAGGCAGAGGCACAGGGACATGCAGACATACACACACCTGGATACAGCCATATGGACACAGCCATGTACACATCTGGACATGGGGACACAGGCAGAGACACACAGACCCACACAAGGACACACACAGACATGGACACAAAGACACACATTGACATGGATACAAAGACAGACATGAACTCAGGCACAGGCACACAGAAATACACATGGACACAGACTCCCACAAGAACATGGACATAGACACACAAAAACACCTGGACACAGACACACACACACCTGGACATGGACAAACACATGGACACACTTGCCTAGGCACGGACACACATACAGACTTGGACAGTGGCACACATACCTGGACAGAGTCACATGGACACACACACGCACAGAAGGATGTGGATAGAGATGGACATGGACACCTGGACATGGACAGACACACATATGGACACACAGACACAAGGACACTGATGGAGATGGATACAGACACCTGGACACACACAGACAGCAAGATAGTCACAGACACCTGGACATGGACACACATGGACAGATACCGACAGATGTACACACAGACATACACACACACCGACTCACACATAGAAACACATAAATACTGACAGACACACGGACAGACACACATAGACACAGATGGATGCAGAGACAGATGGACATACAGACACACACAGGGACACCCCCCTGCCCCCCGATACAGCCACAGCCACATGCACACATACAGGAACACAGGCACACAAAGACACTCCTGGTCACAAGGACAGACATACGTGGACACAAAGGCTCACAAAGACAGGGGCTCATGCACAGGGATACACACATGGACGCACACGGACAAATGCACACACAGAAACAGGCACCTACATGGATGTGCACGCAGGAACAGAGTGGCATGTAGATACACTCTCATGGACACATAGACATGTGGGGGACAGAGACAGGGGGACAAGGGCTCAGATAAACACACCCAGACACATACAGATGCACACAGATACACCCACAAGTGGACACATGGACAGATACACACGGCACATGAAGACAGACACCCGGCCACAGGGACATGTGCAGACAGGGACACAGACACTGATGAACAAGCAAACATACATGTATACACACACTCACACAGGGACACATACTCTTGGACATAGACGTATGGAAACACACATGGATTCAGACACAGAGACGCACACACACGAATAAACACAGATATACATGGACACACACACACGGACACACGTGGAGAGAGACACTCAGGCGCGCACACCCGGATGCATGGACACACAGACACAAAGTATCTCTGACACAGGGACACATGGAGACACGCAAACACATGGACAGACACAGACTCACACAAGGACACAGATGCATGGACACACTGACATCTACATGAACAGGCACGGATAGATGCACATGGACACAGGTACACGGACACATGGACTCACACAAGGACACATACACAGACATACATGGGCACAGGAACAAATGCACAGACACAAACACATAGACACAGATGGGCACGCAGACATACAAGGACATACAGACACCTGGACCCAGGGACACATGCTGGGGCAGCCCGACCCCCAAGAACTCACCCGTTTGATTGTCTGCACCACTTCCTGAATGTGGGAGTTATTAATTTCTTTCTTCAACCTTTAAAGAAAAGTATAAAACCCTGTAAAATCCCGCTGTTCTCCTTCTGTAAAACCCATTTGTCAGTACCGACCAGTGCCCATACTGATCAACAGGTGTGTTACATTCCCATGCTGTCCTGCTACAGGAAGAAGCTGCTGTAATTTTAGGAAAGACAAATAAAACACCACTCAAATTTGACTGAGCCATAAGGCAAATAACTGGATGTGAAATTCTTTTTCAGCTTTCAAGTCAGCAGCAGACCCTGCATCCTGCATGGACTGAGCCCAGGAACATCCACTTCCGCACCTCTCCTGAGCAGCCTTGTCACTGGTATTCCTCAGCATGGCCTGGACCCGCTCCACTCTCTTTGCCTCCATCCGCTTCTTAATGTCTTTAATGTTGCTGTGGAGAGAAGAGAGGAGATACAGGCCTGGTTACCAGCCCCAGACAGCAGAGCAGTCCTCCATCCACAGCTCTCCAGAAACACCATGTGTGGAAGACTGCGCAGCAGGAGGCCTGGAGTCTTACGGATATTATAAGTCCTGACTCAGGTAAAGGCAAGTGTAAGAAAGAACAAGTGTACAGGGATTGTCCCTCCTCCAGCTTCCCGGTTTCCAGTCTATCCTCCAGTACCTATGTATGTGTCATGTTCCATAATGTCGCTCATGCTTTGGAGTTTACCTCTACTTTTGGATTTCACAGCTCCTTGCCCTGAGAGGAACAGTACTTAATTTATACACAATGTGACAGAGGCACCCGAGACATTTGCTGGGTGTCCCACCCTTCTTTCCTATGAGAAACAGTGAGTAATCACTTCCTTCTTCTCTTTCAGACCATTCATGATTTACACATTCCTGTCACATTCCCTCAAACATCTGCTCTCCTAGCTGTCCTATTAAATTCCTTTTTGTGCACAGATTCCTCCTCAGTGCTGGCTGTTCTTCTTGCTCTTTCAAAGACTTTTTTGTTTGAGATGGCACACTGAGAAGGGGACAGCTCTACACCGACAGATTCAGTGACACAAGGCTGACTCAATCTTTTTTTTTTTCCCCTGTACAATTCCCAAAATCCTGTTTGCCACTCTGGCCACTGCAGAGCTTGGAATGAAGAGCATCCACAGCAGCTGAGTACCTCTTACCTGAGTGCCAACACGGGTGCACAGCTGGGCTATGGCCAGGGTTTTCCATTCAGATTATTTTATATTTATTCCTGCTGAACTGAACTGCCATTTCATTGCCTGTTGCTCCAGATCTTGAAATCCTTCTGCAGTTTCTCCCAGCCAGCTGCAGATGTGACTGTACTAATGACATCCCACTGTCAGCAAACCATTGCCTGGCTACTCGTCTATTTCCTTAGACTTGCCTGAATATGCTGAATAGCTGAGAAAAGAGACTCTGGCTTGGGACAGGACACAAAAAAAGGGAGTTTTATCTGATTTTGCAGCTAAAGGCTAAGAGAGGATTTAGTGGGAAGGAGAAATGAGTGAGGATTTTAGCTTCAGGACAAAGTTCTTGAAAGAACAAATGGATACATGTCTAGCTAGAAACTGGTCAATTGATTCTGCCAGTTTGTTTAAACACTGGAGTCAAGATGCTCAATTCACTTAGAAGATGGAGGGGATTCATCCCTGGAAGGGATTAATGTGAGGTCCTGACTGCAACAGACAGAGGTGGCAGCCAGGGACCAGCAGTGCTGTTTCCTGTCCTTTCCCATCAGTGGCTCCAGGCTGCTCACTGCAGGTGGAACACTGTATCCTGCTTGGTGCCTCGTGGCAGGGACACTGTTCTAGGGATCACAAGACGTGTCTTCCCCCCATACCACTGTGTGAGATCCCGTGTCACATCCCCCGCCTCAAATTCTTGCCAAAGGAAAAGAAAGGCTTCTCTTCCCCATCCTCACTCCCTGGCTGCAGAGCAGAGCTTTGAGACCCAGCAGAAGGTGCTGCCCTGGAGCAGAACCAGGCATTATTTTTGATTCCACTGCCATGTTTACCTTTCCGACGTCTCCCTCAGCATCCGTAGCTCAGCTGTCTGCTTCTCCCTGGCCAGCTCCAGGATCCTGGCAACTTGCTGTTCAAGGGATGAACACAAGACCAGGATGAGACACTGCACCCCATCTGTATCCAATTGCACCCAAGTCAGCTGTACACCTCCCTGCACTGAATCCCAGGAGCCACAAATTGCGAATCCACAAGGCTCAGTGCCAACGCTGGCACAGCAGTGAGCTCAGCTGTGCATGCAGGCCCCACTGTGCCAGTGGACTGACACTTCTGAGACAGGAAAGTTTTATCCCCAGGTCCTCTCCCAGGTAAGAAGCCTGATTCCCAGGTGAGCCAGTGCCCAAGTGTTATTTTCCCCTCAGGGTTGCACACAGCTTGCAAGGGGCTTGCCAAGCCTAAGTGCACCAGGGAACGGAAGATTTAAGATGTATCAGTACAAATTCCTTCAGGAAACACTGATGGGAAAAGGCCTCACAAGCCTGGAATCACTCCCTTTTCATTGAAACTGATCGCATACACTGGATTTACCACGACCATCCCATGGCCTGCACTCTGTCCTCAGGCATCACCATGGCTCCTGCTGGCCTTGGCTGAGCTCAACCTGCAGGACTCCCCTCACCTGGACTCCAAGTCAAGCAGCAGAACACGCTCTGATGGTGCCACTGGTGAACCCTCAGCCCACCTCCACATCACCCCAGCTCTCAGGGTTCCCAGACTCCCGGAGAGGTGGCACCTGGCAAGGTGTGAAGCCACTGAATACCACGTTAACTCCGTGCTAAGCCATCAGAAGAGCTGGAGCAGATGGAGCCTGATGTGCTCCAGGGCAATGCTGCACTTTTTTTAAAAAACAGCAGCCATATAAAAATGTTTCTGCAGGAGTTTTAGCGCTTCTAATAAAGAAGCTTCACGTCTTCATTCTCAGTTACCTGGTGTGGACCTGACAGTGCGTGTCAGGTGTGTTCTGGGGCCACATTCCCAAGCTCAGTTTAGTGAGTAACTTGGGATTTTTTGGGCTGTCCTATGATACATTTTCAGGTGACACTCGCAGCCCTCACCTCGGTGGCGTGCTGCTCTTTCTTCCTTCGGATCCGATTGTGGTGCTCCTCCCCAAGGTGGCTGAGGTCCAGCTCCAGCCTCTCCCTCAGCTCCACAAGCCGGCAGCGATCGATGCTCTCTGCCCCTTGAACAGGATTTGCACTGGCACCAACATCACTTGGGGTCACACTCCTGCAGAACAGAATCAGGGGCCGTGCTGCTTCTCACCATGCCAATACAATCCCAACCTTCCCACCCGCCCTCAGTGGGAACAACCCAGGGACATGCAGGTGCCTGCACTGCTCCATCTTCCTTCGGAGAAGGGGAGCCCATGTTTCCCTGGGGATCCTTGTTTTGCGTTGGGAAGGTGACCCCCAGGCTGTGGTTACCTCTTCTTCTGGGTTTTCTTTGTGCGTATCGTCCTCTTCTTGCCCCCAGCACAGGCCAGCTCCGAAATGAGCACCGAGTATTTCTGCAGCAGCTCCTCCCTCTGTTTGTTTGCCTTCCGCTCCAGCTCCCTCAGCTCCTTCTCCTGTCTCTTCAGCAGCTTCAGGAAGCGCTGCTTCTGCTGCAGCTCAGCAAGGCTGACGGTCTCAGGCTCTGAAACACAAATTAAAAAGGCTGAGCAGGGCCAGCTCCTTCCCAGGGCTTGGACTGGGGAAACTGGAGCATACAGCTCAACACATGTCCCTCAAACACCACATCCAAACCAGAGCCCCCTCTGCACCACACCATGGGATGCCTCTCCCCAGGTACATATTATGTCCTGGGGAACACTTCTCTTTAGGAATAATTTCTAAAAAAGCAATATACGTAAGAGTTACTTGCCAACAATATCCTGAGTGAAACAGGTTTCCTCTTGTGCCTTCAGTTCCATTTTGAGGCACAATTAGGCCCCATGTTTGCAGGCAATGGCATCACACTGCATTCAGACACCCAAAAGCAGGTGAACAACACATTGCACAGGAGGTGCAGGTGTGCTGAAGGAAACCTGTCCTTGAGCCCCAAGATTCCTGGGATTTGTCTTTAGTGCCGGCTATACCAGGCAGGGTTGGGACAGGTCTTTTTAATTTGGGAATGTAAGAAGACAGACAGGGCCCCAGCCCCAGTGACCAGCATGAGGAGTTACCTGCCATCTGCATCACTTCTAACATGGTTTCATCCTTGGTGACCACTGCTGCTCCTGAAATCCCAAAGGAGGTACCTGTTAATGTCCCATATTGGACGTCCAGGTTGGAAATGGACAGTGAAGAGCTCACCAGAACACAGGTCATGTGAAAGATGTTGGTGTCAGTACAGAGGAATTAATTAAGCTTCCAAGATGCTTAAATGCTTGGAAACTCTTGGAAACTTACCTGTGGACCCATTAGAGGGAGGAATGCTGGGTTTCCCAGTGAAGCCTGCCACCCCGTTAGTCTCAGCAGATGCGAGGTTTGTCTGCGTGCCAGGCCTCTAAAACAAAGATCAGAGGTAAATGAAAACTCCATTATTTCAGGCTGAATCCATGCAAGGTGCTTTAGAGAACAGAACCTGGAAAAACTCACCTCCGCCGAGGCATCCTTGTGTTTCACCAAGCGCTTGTCCTGCAGGCTGAAGAACTTGATGGGGTTGGAGAGGGCAATAGTGAGATCTGGAAACAGAGAGGAGGGCTTGGCTTGGAGAGCAAACAACTCATGGACTCATTTTCCCTGCCCAGTACAGGACACTGAAGAAGGAATAGTTTGTGTTCTCTTCTTGTAACCAACCTCTCCCTCACAGCCCAAGAGAGGGAGGAAGGGAACCTCCTTCACCTCAGTCTCAGCCCAAGGCCATGGCTCACAACTGATGTTCAGGCCAGCTCTGTGAAGTGATTTTGGAAACTCTTCTCCCAAAATCCAGTGCCAGGTTAAGATTTTTCTCACCTGCACAGCTCCTTGCTCCAATTCCAGTCCAATGTTGTGTAAACCTCATTTTTTCTATAAAAATGTGATAAACCCAGTTTCTCAGGATTTCCCAGTGAATACGGTTCATTTGTGTCAACACAGGGGAGGAGAGAGCAAACATGAGAAGTATTCACAAGAGCTCCTGTGGCTGATGCTGTTACACTCTGTGTGGGTTTGGTCATGACTGTTGATCCCTCTGGTGAGGCTTCAGTCTCATCCAGCTCTGACCCTTCTCAAAGGAAGGTCTCCGTATCTCAGTACGAGCAAGAATCTCCCTTCTCCTCTAACAGGGAAGAACACCACTCCTAAAACCTCCCTAAAACCCCACAGCCCCTGAGAGATGTCACCTATTCCCTCAAGGAAACCTCTCCCTGCCTCTTAACAACAGTAGGGCTGAGCCATTCCACACCAGAGCCTGGTACAGCTGCACCGCACACCTCAGGTATGAACCAGGCATGGCTGCAGTGGGAGCCTCCATGCTCTTCCCAAGGCAGCGAGGCTGTGACAGGATGCTGGCATGCACTCAAGTCCCACCCTGACAAGGAATTGAGGGCGCAGCAGGAAAGCATTTCCTAGGCTGGAAAAATTCTTCTGAATCAGAGTTTGGAGGAGGCCAGAAGCACCCCCCGCACATTCCAGCACTCCCTACCTGCCCAAGCATCTGGCACGTAGTCCTTGATCTCCAGGAACACGAAGAGGGCGGGCATGGTGAGCGGCATGTTGCTCTCGCTGCGCAGGCACACGTGGTGGTAGCCTGGAGCAGAGAGGGGAGGGAGCTGAGCTGGCAGCATCCTGTCCCTCCCTGTCTCTGTGCTCCAGGAGCCAACGGCCCTCTTTACAGGAGGGCATGGTGAGTGTATCATGGGATAAAGCCAAGGCTATAAAACAAGATGGATTTGAAGGTTCCACTGCCTGTGGGCATGGAGATTAAGGAGCAAAGTATGCAGCTGTTTGTATCATCTTTACGGCTCCTACAGGACAGGTCTCAAGGGCACAAAAGCCGAAGGAATTTCCACTGATTTACCTGGGTGCACTGCGATGATGGGAATGATACGATGGCCAATGAACTTCCCTCCTTCTTCCCAAGCCACAATTTTGAGAGACGCCAACTCAGGCATCATGATCTAAGGGAAAAGCAGAGTAAGGCACCAGTGTCCTCACTTCTAACTCCTGATAGCAGCATCCTCCTCCTCCTTCCAACCAAACAATTCCATCTCTTCAGGGACGGCACTGCCTATTTCTGCATCTTGTAATTTAAGGGCACAGTTTATCACAGACATCATAGCTGACTGCCCAGGAACTCCACCAAACACCGGCTTCTCAGCCTGTCCCGGACCACAGGTTACCTAAAGACAAATATAGGGCAACAAACCCTACAAACCACTGCTTCCAGGAAGCAGCTTACAGGAGAATGGAATGAACTGGGAAGGATAATTCAGCAAACATGGTTAACATTGCTATAAGGGCTTTTGACTCCCTCCTTCCCTGTTTTCTTGTGCCATAAAATGAACTCAAAATTATTCTGCCAGAGTGAAGCCTCAGAGTGTTTCTGAAAGGAGACTATTTCAGCCAAGTAAGCTGAAAATATCTGTAGCTTCATACTGTGCCTGACAGATGAGTTGTGTAATGTGTACTTGACTTAACTTCCCTGTGCCCTGCTGCTGGATTGGTGACCACTGAATTCTTGGAGAGAGACAGGGCAGCTTTCCATGTTCTGGCACAACTGAAAACTGGTCCCATTTCTGCTCCAGTTTGGCTGTTTCTCATTGACAGTTTAATGACAGACATTCAGTTCCTTTCTGGTGCTGGAAGTTTTCCAAACTGATCAGTCTGAAGAGGGCATCACAGATGGGAGACTTTGGATGTCTGTTATTTCCAGAACCATTCCCAGCTACTCCCTGTTTGTTCTGGGAAATATTGATGAAGAGGTGTTTGGGATATTGTTGTTTGGATATTACCTGAGTGTGTCCAAAGCCAGGCCTGAGGTCTCCAGAGGGGAGTTCCTTCTGCTGGCACTGACCTCTCCCAAGGCAGTGCTCATGGCCATCAGGAGCTTTAAGGATTCTCTGTCTAAATTACTATCAAATGTTCCCACCTTTTCAAAAACAAAAGCCTCCTCTTTCCACACAGGGTTAATGGAGTTGGCTGTGGAGGTCAGTTTGGTTCTGTGTTTGCGTTTGGCGTCCCTTGGCAGCCCAAGGAGCTCCACTTCCACATAGGTCTTCACGCTGCGGTCTGAGAGGAACTGACCAGAGAGTACCTGTGAACAACACAAACAGAGTTAGCAACTGCTGGGAAGAATAAAACAGAAGGACCCACTCTTTCCTTTGCCCCAAAGTCACTCTCCCACCCCAAAACAGCTTTTCTGCTCCAGCTCTTCTTTTACCTCCACCTCTGTTTCTCGCTTCAGCACTTCCTCCCCCCCCAGCAGCACAGCCTTGGCTGCCTCTGCACGGCAGATGCTCATTTTCCATTTTCATGTGATTATGATTAATTTAAAATAGCGACAAGCCTGGGAGTTGCCACAGTAACGCTTTCCCCCAGGACTCCACAGGTTCATGAGCCACTGAGAGTCCCCCTGGGTGACACAGGACGGGGTCTCCAGGCTGTACTTGCCGTGACACAGACAGTAGTGGCCACCAGCCCGTCAATGTGGTCCACAGAGGAGGGGTCGAACTGCTTGTCAGGGCGCCGCATGAACTCGTGCTTGAGCAGGTACCCACACTGCCCGTTGAACTCAAACAGGGCCATGTTCTGCTGCATGGGGACATCTGAGAGCAGAGCAACACAGTCAGACAGGGCTGGGGGGGACAGGCAGCCTGTGTGCTACGAGGGAGCTGAAAGCTGCTGGAAGCTTCCAGCTCCTGCCAGCCCACGGCTCGCAAAGCCATCCTGAAAACTAATTAAGCCTCTCAGCACCCTACAGGGAAAAATATTACAGCAGCTGTTGTAAAGAAGGGAAGTGGTTTGCTTGCACTTGCACCTTAAGTCATGGCAGAACTAAATTAAAACCTACTTTAAGGAGCACCTGCTGTTTTTGGGTGGGAATAAGTAGTTGCCTGAGCCCCTCTGCTCCTTCCCCCTTTCATTTTGGGCCTCCTCTGGGTCCATCTTCTGTCTGACACTTCTGAGGACACTGCCTGGTGGTTTCTGCACCTGTCTGCAGGTTTCTGCACCTGCCTGCACTGTGTCATCCTCTTCAGAACCAATCTTGTACTTGCTCCCTTTTGTCTCCTATGCTCTATACATAACACAGCCCTCTGAGGAAGGAAGAGGGGTAAGGAACAGCTTTCTCTCAAGGCTGTTCTTTCCTTCTTATGCTGGTTGTACAGCAAGGAAAGGCCCATCCTCTCTGCTCAGGTCAAAATCCTGGAAATAATGGCACAAACAGGTCAGTGCTGTGGCCAGATGGAGCTGTGCCTCTGCCTTGAAAAGAGGTAGCAGCTTGGGGAACGGGGGCTGCAGGTGCCCTCATGGATGTGATTCAGTGTGACATCGTGGAACAGGACAGCCAGGGACAGTGCCCGGACACAGGGTCACAGCAGTCCACGTGTGTGCACGCCAGGTCTCTGCTGGGCATGGAAAAGTGCTGTTGGTGTTGGGAAAAGGCACGTAGAGTAATGCACTAGGGAAGCAGCAGCAAAGGAAGAGACAGGGACCAGGAGCATCCGAGGACCAGCAGCACCTGATCTCACCCACTTGGAGGCTGGAGGACACCTTGACACTCACCCATGGTCTGGAAGTTGAGTGCCACCATCTGACAGCCGACATTCCAGAACATCTGGGGCTGGTAATTGGAGGAGTCCATGCGGGTGCCTTTGGGGTAAATGCGGCTCATCTGCCATTTGTTGTATCTACAGGCTCCATAGGAAACAAGTCGGGAGCACTCCTGTTGTGCCTTGGGGCCAGCCCACATATTCCCATTATAAAAACTGTCGGAGCTCTGCTACCAAATGCTCAGAGCCTTCCAGACAAGACCCTAGAGAGGCCCAGGCTCCTTTTCCATACACTTTCCACTTAAGGACAAGCATCTGGCAGCCTTGACATTGGCTGCAGCAGAATGCGTCCTGTCAAGAATCTCCCTCACACTCCAAGCACCCAGCGGCACTGGGAAAGGGCTGCCAAAAGGATACTCTACAAACTGCATGGGGAACTTGCTCAGTAGATCACAAGCTTTCAGCTCGGTGAAGGAAGAGATGACGTAACTCCGGTTCTTCTCTAAAACGGGAGATGATAAAGCATTTAGGAGCAAGGCACGCCCAGTCCCCGTTCTGTGTGGGGACCGATGAACCTGGGAAGCACTTGGCCTGGATTCTGAAGGGACTGAGCCTGACTTACTGGCAGAGACCTCAAAGGAGCTGAATTTGATGGGCTGTATGTAGTTAACCAGGCTGGACATCTCCTCGTACGCCGTCACTTCCAGGCCAGCTGTTCCCTGAACAGAAAGCAATCCAAAAGGAGACAGGTGAAGAGACCTTCCATGGAGATGAAACAAACTGCACCAGGCCTTCCCAAAGAGCTCTGGTGGCTGCCTTGACCAGAGTGCTCCAGCTCCTCTGGCTTCCCAGTCCTACAGCTCCATGGTGGGCAGGGGCACAATCTCCAGGCAGCTGGGCAAAAATGGAACTAAGGCACATGGAGAGGTTCCAGGGAGGATGTACAAAGCCCAGAACCTCTTTGATCCCTCGGAACACAGAGTCTGGGACAAACTGGGGATATTGTTTTTCCTCCTCTCCAAAGGATACCAGGGAAATGAAAATGGGAAGCAGACTTTTTATTCAAGGGAATGCTGATCTCCTCCCTCCCCCTTCAGCAGCAGCACTTTCAGTAACAGCTTCTCAGACCAAGGCTGAGCCTCTCCAACACCCCCAAGGCAAACAGTTATCTCCAAATCAGGCAGAGTCAGCAGTAACTCCTCTGCCACATTCTCTATGCTTGCAACAAAATTTCTCTTCTGTTTCTCCTGCAAAAGACTCCCTGCGTGGGGGATGGAAAACCCTGACGCGTTCATTTCCCTTTGCACTCCAGGGTCATCTCTATTCAATAGGGTGAGGCCTGGGAAAAAAAATAAAAGCCAGCAAAAATCCAAACAGAAAAGGAAAAGAACAGCAGTGACAGTACCTCATCTGACTGCATCTTTTTAATTTCCTCTTCATCCAGGTTTCTGAGCTGTTCCTCCTCTTCCTCCTCTTCAGCCACATCACCTGCCCAGACTAAGGACACAGGCCCTCATCAGTGGTATGGATCAGCAGGACACAGACAGGACCCTGCAGACTGCTGGCAATGGAGGGCTCTCCCAAACCTCACCACCAACTAATGCTGGAACAGCGAGGGGAAGAAGCCTACAATTTTATTGGCCAAATCCAAATATGAACTGGTGCCCTGAGGACCAGCACATCCAGGAGACAAAACCATTCCTGCTGCAGGCTGCCCTCACACCCCAGAGTGACAATCACTGGGCTGTTTCCCCTCCGAGGTCACACATATTTGTGGGAATAAATGTCCTTTTCCCGGTGTTCTGCAGTGATGCTCACCTTGTCCTCTCATGACTTCATGTGCTCTTACCGTGACAGGGACTGTTCTACCACAGGGGCCCTGAGCCCAAGAAGTGACAGGAAAGGGAGGAGAGAGGGGGCTGAAGGTTTTATGAACCTCCAAGACCCTCAGGATGAAGAACTAGGCTGTGGTGAATTTGTGGTTATCAGAGAGCTATGAGCAGTAACAAATTATTCCCCTTCCCTCAATCCAAAAGCCAGCATGTATTGGTGGATCACTAAGGGGTGATAGGCAGGGTGTAAATGATTGTCTCTTTTGGTTGGACTAAATGTTCAAAGTATACTGAAGATTTCTCTTCCAATTTTCTGCTGCTGTTTGGGATAACGGATTTAATAACGAGCGCTGGCTTGCCCCAAGCTCGTATTGGGTGATTTAGCCATCAGTTTTATTATTCCCACTTCCCTTCAGACATACCAGTATCTTCAGCATCCACAGAGGTTGGCTGCTCAATGGTTTCTGGTTCCACGTTCCTCCCTTTCTTCAAAGAGTTCTGTCTCTTCTCAGACATAGATTGGTTCTTTTTGTTTTTAATCAAGATTTTCCTTAAGAGATCCTTAGGACTTGGCAGAGGAACTCCTGGCTTCAGCTGCAACAGATAAACTTCATCACAGAGAGAATTCAAACACTTACCTCTCCTGTCCCCCTGGCCAATTCCTAGTGCACAGACACATCTCTCACCCACTGTACACTTAATTTCCTCCATCTGCTATCATATCCCACTAGATCAATGCAGATTTTTCCTAAGATTTCACCTGCGGATTCAGATCAGCATTTTGCACCTTTCAGGCTCTGCCATGCTGCCTAGCCACCGATCCTGCTAAAAAACACCTACATGGCCTGAAGGCATCTGCATTCCTCTGGCTTCACAGTCCACCTACTTCTGTCATTATCCCAGATCCTCAGTCCCTCATCAGCACTCGGGCCAGATTTAAACATTGCCTGCAGCAGATTTAAAAAAGATCCCAGAGGAGGTGGCTCAAGACAAGGACATGTGACAGACCCCACAGACAGCAAAGGCCTGTTAATAGCTTAGCTGATCCATTGAACTGTTCCCTCCCTCGTCCCTCTGTTCCTATTGCCTGGACGTGAGGCTGGACAGTGGGCAGCTGCTGCTGGCTCACTGCTTCTTTCTAGCTCTTCTTTGTGTCAGTGCTTTCAAATGGATGCTTGGGTCAGGTGCCTCAGGTGCTCCTCCTCTACACACCCCAAGGCCCTGCCAAACACAGGCCCTGCTCAGATGTTTAAAAGTGTGTCCCCTGGCAGGGCAGCTGTGGCACCAATGTGCCCAGGGAGCACCAAAGGTGTCACTGGGCCCACAGAAATCCCTGTTGTACAGGTAAGATGAAGACTAAGGTCAAGCAGATGGTCAGTTATTCCAAGCACATGGCACTGACCTGCCCACCTATGCTTGGAAGCGAGTATTTCCAGGTTAGAAGCAGGATTAGGCCCTTGCTCCTGTTTCCAAGTGCTGGCAGACAGAGCTGGACCAGTGCCATGTACAGAACACACCTGGTACCCCTGGTACATGTTGGCCACCCAGAGCTCAGTGTCCAGAGTCCCTGAGGTGACAGTGTTAAACAAGAAAACCTCTGTGCCAGAGTCTTCCACCCATCCCTATGAACCAGGATCCATGTCCATGGCATTGTGTCTGTTGTGGCACCTCCCGGCACCAGGAATGACCAAGTTTTCCAGAAAGGCCTCCCCAGCGGCATCCTGCCGCAGCTCCCTCGTACCGGGTATTTCTCCAGTGGCTCTGTCAGCAGCATGTCTCCAAAAATGGTTCGGCAGTACTCGGCCATCTTCGCCTGCTGCTTGGGCCTAAGAGAGATCAGGCAGGAGTGAAGAGGAAAGCAAATGCCCAAATCCATGGCATGAACAACCACTTCAAAATCCATGTCCTCTACCCAGAAAACCATCTCAACTATGCAGATGTTGAGGTCCCATTCCCAAGCCAACTCCCATGTTCACACTCTGCAACCCCAAGGTAAAAGGCTGCACAATTGTGATCACTCCACTCTGCAGGTTAAGGCTCATCTTTTAGCTCTGACCCACCTCCAGTTGCTTCAGAAACCTCAATTAATGCTTCACTTCAGCTCAGCACTCGCTTGAAGCCCAGCAGCCCTTGCCTGTGTATTTTCTGCTCTGGACACAGCAGACAATTCTGCCAATCTCCGGATACTCACGAGTCCACGTGGTTCTCGAAGGACAGGATCACAGGGTACGGAGATGTTTTAAAAGCACTTTCTGCAATGGCCTCGATGGCATCCTGTAGGAGAGGCCATGGTCAGGGAGAGGCTCAGCACTCACTGATAACAGACACACAGCTGACATCCCACTGAACAAACTTCAAAATTGTGTCTCAGGAGTTCCTTTCAAAGTCACTAAACTTCTCCCAGCAAGGTGAGAAGTATCATCTTTTTCACACCTGCCCAGATTTCCAGCTCCAGAGGATCCATGCTGAGCTAAACTCAACAGCTTCCACCAAAATGGAGCCGAAGATGCAAGAAGGTGAGTTTTTTGGTTTTGCCACATAAGTCAGTGTACACATCACTGCACATGAGAGCAACTGGCCAGAGGGACAAACCCCAGCCCTAAGCACCTTGAACTGGCACAGAAGGGTGTGTACAGCACATCAAACCACTGCAAAATCTATCCATACTTACCTCTGAACCTGTCCAATTTTCTGTCATTTCTGCTGCTTATAACATCCTTTTGCCTGGCAGCAGAGAGAGCTGGAGTGTTCAGTCACCAGCTGTGCTGACATTTCAAATGCAAATACCATGGAAACCTTCTCAGCATTAATGATGTAAGAAAAAATAATAATGTTTTCCCCAAGCTCCTGTTAAACTGCTGCAAACTTTCCCCTATTTTCCCTTCTGGTGTTGCTAATTAGTAAAGAAATGCCATTTGCTCCTTTGCAATTACAGTCCCCTGATCATCCCAAATCCTGGATCAGCCATGACCTCAGCACAGAGGGAGGCTGCCACAGCTGCTCCTCCATGGACCACTGGGACTTTGTCACAGAAGCCTCAAGGCTCTGAGGAGACGACTCAGACAATGCTACTAAAAGGCCACAGGAATTGTAGTGGAAGGGAGGACTGTGTGTTATGTAAAACCAAAATCCAGCACATGCTGTGTTAGCAGGTTATAATTTCCTTGAGGAATGGTCCCAGGCTTCAGCAGAACTCTGCAATTACAGCAGCTACAAATGCCATTATTTCTGTTCTATCGGCAGTGAACTGCTGTGCAAAAAGCAGCGGTGATACCACAGGGCTTTGGAAATTACTGAGTCTGAGGATGCCAATACCTCTGACCTTAAGGACTGATTTGGTTGGTTGTTTTCTGTTCCGCCCCATAAATATTTTAGTAATAGTGAAGCACAGAAACACAGGGGGAAGATACAGAAGAAAAATAAAGAGCTGGATAAAGCAATCTAAAGAGCGTCTACCTGTTGGCAGCAGCTGTGTAAAGGAGTGCAGAAAAAAGTCAGTGTGATGCCTTTATTTGTAACCTGCAAGCTGTGGATAAATGCCTTGTACTGCCTGGCTTTGTGCTGTGCTTCCAAAGCCTGGGAACTGAATCCTCAGGGAAGCCAGCTGCTCCACAGAACACATTCCAACACTCAGGTCATTAGGAAGGAATTGAACCCTATTCTTACAAAAGCCTCCACTTGAGGCTGTCAGCCATAGAAACCTGCTGCAAACCAGAAGATAAACCCATTTTAACTGCGTGTTTTCTAAAAGTCATCCTGCTTGCTCCTCTGACGTGCGCCTATCTATAAATCAACCAACCTCATGCCACATTCTGTCCATCCATCCTGTGACACAGCCCTGTGTACACAGACACCTCTGCTCAGCCATCTCTCCATGGCTTCCGCCTGACTTCCCACATTCCCCTCATTCATTCATCCATCTTCATCCAGCCATCAACCTCTCTGCTGCTCCTCCCATTCCAAAAATGTACCAACTCCAACCTAGAGCTTATCTGTTCACTTTTCCTTCTACCCACACATTCATTCACTTGTCACCTCGCCATCAATCTTTTCCTCTCAAACATCTTTGTCCTCAGCCCATCCCTCTGGCTCCCTCAGCCATCAGTCTAAAAGCAGCCAGGGGAAAGCATCCCTGGAGAAAGCTCTTCCCTACCTTGAAGAGGATCTCAGTTGTCATGGTGAAGCCGTGGGTGATGATGGGCTCCTCGTCCGGGGGCCGGCCCTTCCAGCAGTCCAGCTCCACGCAGCGGCAGCCGGCCAGCAGCGTCTGGCGGTACATTTCAGGAGAGGACAGCCCAGAAAACTGCCCAGCTGCAGGAGAGAGGCTCAGCATTAGCTACGGACATGGGACAGCTCCTGCAGAAACAGGAACAACAGGAATCTCTGCCAGCCTTCAGCAGGTGGACACAGCAGACTGACAAGATGTTTTCAGTTGCAGGGCGACCCTGCTTCATGTCACACAGCATTTAGAGTCAGCCCAGCCCTCAAAACCCCCAGGGCACACACATCTGCCTGGCTGATTGTGTCCGTCCCGGTGCCTGTCCCGGCACTGCCGCACCTGTCAGGTAGGTGTTGTGTGAGGAGTTGATGTAGTAGTGTGAGAGTGGCTGGGTCATGTCTTGGTACAGCATCAGCTTGTCCAGCACTATCAGGTTGTTCTCAGGGCCACAGAGGAACCAGACCATCCCCTCCGGAGAGAGCTGCCCTGCATGGCAAACAGAGCTGTTAATGGTCCCCAAGCAGAACGGTTCTGCCACCTCTTTGGAAGTGCATTGCAACACAGGGAGTTGTGGGAACCAGGCTGATTGCTCCCCTGGGAAACAGGATGGCAGAAGGCACAGACCTTCTCTTTCATCCTGCTTCTCTAGCAAGAGCTTTGGGCTGAACAAGACTCACCTCTCTGGATGTTAAACCCGCTGGGTTCATACTTCTCTATCAGGCTCTGCACCTGCTCAGGTTTGGCTGGTGGGAAGAGGATGTCATTGAGGCGAGTGTCACGCTGCTTCTTGTTGATGAACTTTGCCAGGTGCTCTTTGGTCATGTAGGGCTTTGCTTTTAGATGGCTGCAGTGAGAGAATCACAGAGGGGCAGAGGTAAGGCCCGGGAATCACCCAGGAATTCTTTTCACATAGGAGAAGTTGATCCTTACTCAGGTTGATCCTCCCTCTGGGCCCATATATTTCAGAGTCCTGTAGCACAGTGAGGTCTCATCCTTTTTATTCAGGCTATGAGTGAAGGCATTAAGTGACCTGGGATCCTGCCTTTCTAAGGCTTAAGGCCAGATGAACCACACGGCATTAAATCCCATCCTTTCTGTCTGTCTTTTGCCACAAGAGATCGAATTCTGGGCTGTGGCTTGAGGGAAACTTACTGTGAGGTAAATATCTCATCGATCTCGGGCCGTGGACACAGATTCATGAGGAACGTCTTGTACACGGGCTCCGGAAAGTCCTCGGGGTTGATGGCGTCATTCTGAGAACACAATGAAGACAAGTCGGGACCACAAACCCGTGACAGCTCTTACCTGTCACTGAACACCCACAGCTCAGCACTTGGCTGTGACAACCCCAGTAAGTGACTGGAACACCTGGCCGGATGTTGCTGCTCTTTGTGCCACACAGTGCAAGTGCTGGAGTCACAAGTGTTACTGGAAGACAGAACTGATCCCAGCAGGCCGGAGTTAAGGCCTAGCAGTAGTAGGGAAAGGTAAGCAACTACGAGCATCTTGGCTGATGGTTTTTCACAGCCAAGGACATCCCAGTCAGGACAGGGAAAAAGATCCTTCTCAAGTTCGTGAGACTTCTGGATATCCAGAGAAACCCTTACCTTGCCGTTTGGGAGATGACAAGCACTTAATGCTTCTTCCACCCTCTTCCTGTCTGCAGGGAACATCTGAAAAATACTGACCAGACAGGCAAACAAACATCACCATGGAGCAGCAGAGGGGTGGGGGGCCTGGAGCTGCAGGCAGTGCAGGACACTCCAAATGCACAGCGAGGGAGACAGGCAAGACAACTGTAAGCATAAACCAGCAAAGAGAGATGGTGTTTCTCCAGGGGAGTAACTGAGGGACTGAGTTTGATAAACCTACGCAGGACTTTTTGAGTGCTGATGTAAAGCAGAAGTTCTATATTTCTGCTATGGACTCTGTAAGAGCCCTGTCACTCAAAATCCCTCTTCCCTGTCCTTTTCTGCCCCTCTTGGAGGTGCTTCCTGTGGTACTGTGGAGGAGTAATAACAACTGTACTTTCCCTCCTTTCAGAGCATCCCTGTCAACAGCATCATGGTCTCCTCCATGGATAAATCCAGCCTCAGCTCTGGTAAGCTCCTGGAATCACAGGTGCTCACGGCAAACAGGGGAACAAGGAGTGCCCTGTGCTGCCAGGTGTGAGTGCCTGGGGAGGGCTGCAGCAGCTCACGCAAACCCTACCCTTTGCAAGGCAAAACTGCAGCAGCCTTGGTACAATTCCAAAGGGATTTACATATTTAAAGGGAAAGGCAAAAGCTTGTAGAATCTTCAGAATTTTCAGGAGTTTTGAAAGCCTTATGTTTACCTGCACCTGGAGATACTGAGTATTTTTATAAACTTCATTCTTAATCTGGACTATTTCACGGTCTGCATTTTTACCATTCTGCAAGCAACGGGCACTGAGGAGAGGTACAGCCTGTATCAGATATTTTTTTCCATCTTGTTTCAGAGGAATAAGCTGGTTTCTCCCCGCAGCAGTGCTACCTTGCTTGCATTTTAAAGATGAATTCAAAGCACTCTTCCCTAGTGTGTTATTCATTACAGACCTACACATTTTTAACAGCCCTTTGATGAATACTCTAGTTTCTGACAATGAAATTCTGCTGGTTGGTGGTTTAGAAAACAAATAACAAAAAATGTTTAGTGTTGAATAAAGCTCAGCCCTCCAGGAGCCCATTTAGTCAGCACAGCCCTAATCCAGCACAGTTCTGCCATACAACACACCCCGGGGCCTGTGTTTATTTGGGGTGATTAGTGCTCACCTCTTGTGAGGCTGTAACACAGCACAGACCTAGAGCAGAGTGGTTCAAACTTCCCAAATGCACTGTCTGCAGCTCCTTATTCTTAAAACAAAAGGTAATTTATGGACCCAAAAGGGAATTCAGCACGGCAGTGCTGCCTTTTGTCATTCTATGAGCTAAATCAACACAGAGGAACCACAGGACCAGCCCTGGAGCAATTTTACTTGGGAAGAGCTGAATGGCACAAGGTCCATTCCAGATTCATGCCACATAGTGCAGGAGAGAAGAGACAGGCTGGGCTTTGCTTCCCATTCTAATGGGAATCTACCTGATGCACAAGGCCAAGCTAGGGACAGGGAAGGACAAACCTCCTCCTGTTCCGCTCCTAAACCAGCACTAACACTGGCCCAGAGGCTGCTTCGCTCTCATGCACATCCAGAGTGAAGGCTGACACACAGAGCAAATGGGGAAGAACTGGAGTGGTCACATGGGGAGAAAGGAGACGGGAAAAGCAAGGGAGCCTGGATGCAGCTGAGCTGGGGAGTCCAGCAAAGACCTCTTCAAATACAGAACTTCTTACAGGAAAGGGAGAAAATCCTACACTTCATCCATCTTTCAGCCCAGGTTTGCAAAACAATCTATGATCAGAATTTTACCAAAGCTGCTTTGTTTTGTTGATTTTTTTCTTGGCAACAGCCAGGAAGTGAAATCTGTGACTATTTAAGCCATTTCCTGCTGTAGATGAAGGCCACAAGATCTCCTTTCCAGACTGAAATTATGTGTCACCTAGGTGCAGCAGGAGCCCTTCCACGGCCTGGTCACAGAGGCAAAGCTCTCTGCCTCTTAGGGGCAGGAAGAGTGGTCAGCTGAAACCACTGAGCAACCACCCTCTCACCAGTTGCTCTGCCTGTAGTCTGACTGAACACACAATAAAACAAACATCCACACTCACTTCCGGACAGGAATCTTTCCCTCTTCATTCAGCTGCAACTTCAGCTTCACCAGACTGTGAAAAAAAAAAACCCAACAAGATTACAAAAATGCATTTGTACAATCTTAAGAGATCCTACTAAGCAAGAAGAAAGGAAAAACATGCAATTGGGAAGACAATCTAACAGTGAACTGAGAGTCAGGGTCCTACAGACCATCAGCTTAGCCTTGGCATGACCCAGGCCTTGGTCTGGAGGCTGCCAAGGGACCTGGATGCTTAGAAGTCTTTTTTTTCCCCAGTACTGACAGAAAGAGCAGGACATGGATGTTTCAGAGAACAAAATTTCTCAGAAAGGACTTACATTTTCTCTAGGAAGGTGTAGCGGGGAGCGTTGTACGTGAGGGGATTCCGGACAATGGCCATAATATCCTCAGCCCAGTCCTGGAACAAACAGGGCAGAGGCAGTTGGGCACTATGGAACTGCTCCAAGAAATACACAGCAAACATGGAAAAGGCACAGAATCCTGGAATGGTTTGGGTTGGAAGGGACCTTAAAGCCCATCCAGTCCCACATCCTGCCATGGGCAGGGACCCTTCCACTATCCCAGGCTGCTCCAAGCGCTGTCCAACCTTATGTCGAACACTTCCAGGGATGGCACAGCCACAGCTTCTCTGGGCAACCTGTGCCAGGGCCTCCCCACCCTCACAGGGAAGAAATTCTTCTCACATCCACTCAAAATCTACCCTCTTCCAGTTTAAAACCATAACCCCTTATCCTGTGCCATACTGCTGGGCTCGACTTGATCACCCTTCCTCCTGCCTATAAACACCAGGAGCTGAAAGTTTTCCACTTCTCAGCTGCTATTCATCCATACAAAACACGTGAAGGACAACAAGGACCAGTCTTCTACTGGTCCTTCTCCGTGCAGGGCAGAAGCTTCTAGAACTATGGGGGTACCACACCTGACTGGAACATAAACCTGCTTGTTAACAACCTTGTCAGTAATGCTGGCAGGGCTCAGTGTCCTCCCCCTCTCCTGTCCTGCTTCCCTCTGAATGCCCCAACCCTTAGTGGTTCCCAGTGTTTCCATGACCTCAGGCCCTGATACCTTGCAAATATTCTCCTTGTAGGACACAAAGTTATGGAAAGTGAGGTCAACCATGTCAGGGCCAGATACAATCGTCAGGGTCTTCAGCAGGAAGGTGCTGTAAGGGTAATCCAGGTTAAAAACCTCTCGGAGCTTCAGGGACTGCAAAAGAAACAGAACAGGTGGGGGTGACTGGAGAAAGGTGGAAAACTGTACCCAAAAAATCCAGACCCCAAAACATACATTGGCCCAAATTCACAGCAAGTGTCTCAAGGGTTTCAAAATTGCTTAGTGCAATCTTCCTTTCCTTGGCTTTCCTTACTTTTTATCTTTGCTCTGGAGCCTGCATTACTGGATCCTCCATGGGACAAACCATCATAACTAACACCCCTGCACAAGTCTGAAAAAGTCAAAGTTGGAGATTGCTCTTAGAGAAATTTCTTCTGAAACTTCAGCCTGGACTTGCAGACAAGCAGGGGAGGGTTTGGCCTGCTTGTGCCAGAGGTGTGTAACCAGCTGATTTTACCAAAACACACACACCAAAAAAGTGTATTAGTGTCTCACCCTTATATGTAACCTCCCTCCACAAGAAAGATGTTTTTTGGGTCCCCCTGTCACTGCAGAGGTGGGTTCTTTCCCTCTGGATCCCATTTTCTGTTGCTGTCAGTTGCTAGTAGTGTTTTTTTCCATAGAATTCCGGTACCCTACAGCAATGGCTCACCAGGGACTTGCTTTGTTAAGTGTAAGGCTCATCCGATTAGTGGTACTTGGATTGCAGCACCATATGAAAGTATTTATAGAATCCTTTCAATTATTCAGCATTTTCTGCATTCCTATGCATGGTGTCACTAAGCCAAGGTATCCAAGGTATCCCAGAGTTTTACTGATGGTGCTATTTATAATGGGAAGATAAAATTCCCATTTCTAGAATAAAGCACAGTAATCCATTACCTGAAGTGCAGGACAAATCCCTGTCCAAGCAAACGGGGAGCTGTCAGAGCACCTGCTCCTTTAGAAACAGGGCAAAATCCACAATCTGGGATTGTTAGAGCAGGTCAGACTTGGAAGTTAAACTGGAGCTGGAATCTGAGCGCATCCTCAGGTTTCAGTCTGTACCATGTCACACACACTGCTCCATACACATTTTGTAAGAAACTGCAGAATTTTTTCCACTGCAGATTTCCAAATTTCTGGAGCATTTGGCAATTTTGACGTATCTGTAGCAAACAAGCATCTTTAAGAAAAACAGGATGGGCTGGATTGTAACTCAGGATCATCTGACTGCTGTCTCTCATTCTGGAAAAGCACCTCTCCGAGGGGGTAACTCTGAAACCTGTTTAATCCAGAGCATTTGGAGGGAGGGAAAGGAAGAAATATGATTTGCTTATTTTCTACAAGGGAATTTCTAAAATGGCTTCTTCTTGCCTTGTGAGCCATTTTCCTTCGCAGAACTGAGCACCACCAAACACTCGTATCTCTCTCCCACGCTCATGGTAACTCCTAGTTGGAGCTCAATTTTCCAGTGCCAGCAGCAAAGTGTTGGGATTTTAACTCCAAACTTAACTTCATCTTGCAAACGCACCAGCATTTGTTCAGCTCCAGGGCTGTACAGGAGAGGAGGCCCAAACAATGGTGAACTTGTGGTTGTGCTGAACTCATTTCCTGTATTTGTTATCCGGGGCTCCTCCCAGCCCTTCCTTCTCTGCACGCTGCTCTCCAGCAGACATTCGTCACCTGGCTCTCCAGAACTCTCTGCTCAGGCCATGTCCCCAGCAAACCGAGCGCTTTTGCCGTTATCCAGGCAGTGATGCATCCGACACCCAATGCAGATGTGGAGAAAGGACCAGAGACTGTGTGCAGGAGCTCTAAACCTGATGCCACATCGTGGCTCTTTCACAACCTGCACTCCTTTAGTGCCTTGTGTCACAGCTTCGCTGTGGGATTACTTACTGTCACCTTGCAGATAGCCATAAAGGAAAAATAGGAATTGCTGCGTGAAAAGCAGGACACGCATGTTAGCCATGCAAATCAGAAGGGAAACACACTTAGCAAATCCTCTTAAAAAAACCCAGACAAGGAGAAAACAACCCACTGGCAGAGTGGCTGAAATATGGAGTGAGCTGCCATTTCACGTCCCACCCTCCTGATTTCCCTAAAATCCTCAGCTATACAGAGATCCATAGTCCAGAGAGAAGCAAATTCTCATGCAAATATAAACAAAGAGCCAGAGACAGATGCAGGACAAAGAGGGATGGTCCTTTCTCTGCTTGAAAAGGGGCAGGGACGACTGACAGCAGGACCTGCTGTGTCATTGTGCCCTGACAGAGCTGTGTCTTGTGCCACTAGGACAACAAAACTTCTCTTTTAGAGAAGAGAGGTCTTGTTTGGTTGCCAGAAGGGAGAAAGGAAGCCCCAAGATATTTCCGATGCCTTTGACTCCAGAGGTAACGCTCCAGTCCCCATTAGCCTTACTGCTCCATGCTGGAGATGATGGCTGCCGAATGGGGAGGGCCAGCCTGTCCCTGTGCCAAGCATCTCAGGGACACAGGCAGACAAAAATCCACAGTGAAGCGCTCTCAGTGTCTCATCTAAAGGAACTGGAAAACGCAGCAGCTCAGATTCCCAGGCAGAGAATAACCTGCAGCATTCTGCAATCCAGCAGGGACACACTGCCAGGGACAGAGGAGACTGCGGCCTCGGAGCTCACTGCACAACGATGGCAGAGGCAGGAGGGCCCAGCATGGCAAAGGCCATCACTCACATGTGTCCATTTCCTTGCTCAGCTCCTGCTCCAACATTTATAAATCCTTCGCCAGCCACAGGCTTGTACCTGCCTCTCTCTTGCACACTCACAGATCGGTGTCTCCATACGGCTCCATATGACCGCTCTCCAGTTGGAGGGCTGGAGTTGGACTTAGTTCAGCTCCATCCTGGGCTCACAATTTGCTGAAACCCAAAGCCAGAGCTGTCTCATCCCCTGCACTGCAGCAGAACCACTGACCACCCGCAGTGTTTACAGCCCATGGCTCACAGCCCACGGCTCAGCTCTGAGGGCACTGTGATTGTCCTGCATGGTTCCTGAACATTCCCACTGGCTCCAAAATTATCATCTCAAAACATGATGAGTGAAATGCCTCAGTATCATTTTCTCCCCGTACATGTGCAGTTCAGGCTGCATCTCCAGGTTCAATACCAACAGAAAGTGGATAGAGGATGAACCTGGTTTATAATAATGGTAATCAGAAAGTACAACTTTTGTTTTTATTTCAAAATATGCCTGTTTCAAAGCCAATGCCTCCTGAAACATCTAAACAAACCCCAAGACACAGCCAACAGCCCAGCAGTCTGGCCTAAAACATCGTGTATTTTGGCCTTAATTATTATTACGTTCTCTGTCAGCATTCCGGGGTTTTGGCGCCTCAGAAAAAGAAACCACAAGAAGCCCCACAAATCGAGCAGCCCTTATTGTTCCTCATTACCAAAATGAAAACACAGACCTAAGTGTAAATAACAGCCTGATCTGCTGAACTACAGCACACTGCTGAACTACACTCAATAGCTTTTTAATCTTGTCTCCTTGCTGTTCAAAAGCCCTGCTCATTCTTATCTTTATGACTCTTGAACACATACCAAAGTGCGTTCTGCCCCATCTCAAAAAAAAAAATTCCGTGAAGAAAAGTCACGGCAGAAAGGCGAAGCCGTGCTCAAAGAACCTCGCACAGGCGGTGGGCAGGCATAGGAGGGGCCAGGGAGGATTCTGCTCTGTGGTGAGGCGAGGCCTGGGGAGGGCAGGCAAGGGCCATTTCCATTTGCAGGTGGCTCCTATGGGTGCCAGCCCTTAGTGAGTCCCTTCTCATGCTGTGCTGGGCACTACAGGCTCCCTAACCATCCCTAACCACGAATGGGGTCCCAGCTGTGACCTGTGCTGGCAGTAGACACGACAGCAAGTCTCTTCTCAAGTGGTTTTCCGCGTGGGTGCTTTGGTGTTATTCTTGCTGTGTGGAGAGGTTACAAAGAAAAACCCCAAACCTTCTGCTAGACAGTGGTGGGAAAGCGCTACCGAAAGCAGGGAGCTCCCAACATCCACAGTGACCCACCCCCTTCCAGGGACACTCCTCAGTGCCATGGGACTGGAAAACTCAGGGCATGTTACACCCTTGAGCCACAGCCCAAACCTGCACAGCCCCTTGCTGTGGAAAGCAGTGGCACAGATGCTCTCCATACAGCACTCTCCTTCCTCTGGAATTCCTTCAGTCACAATCCAATAGGAAAACCAGGCTGCAAGCTTTGCCTCAGAGAAGCTGCAGATATACTGTGGCATCACTTGCAGGGAAGGGGAAAGGATGCTCCTTTTGTTGCTGGTGCCATCCGCAGGTCTTCCTACAGCTGCGATCCTGTTCTCCTTGTCCTCATTTCTTCTCCACCTTTAGGCAGTGAAACAAGTAACTCTTTGTGTTAATTCCAACAGCTCTAATCCACAACCATTCCAAGCCACTATTTTGTAACAGGGCAGAGAGCACCCATGTTCTTTCTTCCACCTCATACAGATTTTTTGTTTCCTTCACCACACCAGTTTTTTATATTAATACCTTTTGTAACAACGCCCCAGACATAGCTGCCCCATGTGGAGGGTGTGGTGGTTCATGTGAAGAAATTTTCCCTGCTTTCTGCATTCCTTTGTTAAATTCTGTTCTCAGGAGAGCCAAATGAGCACGCCCCTGAGGGCTTTAAGCCAGAGGCATCACGGATAGCAGAGCCACGTGTAAGTAAGAGTTTTCCAGACCCAGATGGCACATCTTTGGTTCAACACCCCTTTCAGTGCCCACACAAGACCTCTCAGGATCCACAAGGGAAAGGTGGATAAGGAGTCAGTATAGTGCATTTTACTACACGTTATCATAGAATTCCAGAAAACTCCCTGAAATAAAAAGGGGATTTATTTCAAACGAGTCTCTGTAAAATGCAGAATTTAAAAAGCACTTGGGATTTTCACAGCAAAGGTTGTCATCAAGTGCATCGCTTCTGCCCACTGAGAATACTTAATAAATCAGTCAGTGCTTGACATTTGCTTCCTTGTTCTTCAAAAATGAGCTGCAGCCAATTCCCAGGACTCTGAAATCCCATCCCTGGCCTATTACAACAGCTAGAACAGAGCAGCTCCATCCAGGTGCCTAGGGAAAAGCACTGGAACAGGGCAAACGCACTGGCACTTCCCTGACACATTCCTGTAGCTCCCAGTAATCTAGGATTCAGCAGCTTCCTAGCCCAGAGGCATTATCTCACATTTAATAACCCTCTAAGGGCATTTCCTTCTTGTATTGACATTTTATACTCACTTTTCCATGACTGTGCAGGAAGCATCACGCATGGCATGGTGATATGAGGTGGGACAGCAGCAGCAGCACCTCCTGCTTGTGCCACTCCTACCTCTGGAAAATTCCACCTGAATACAGAGCTCCTGCACTGGGAGAAACCCTCAGTAACTGCTTCATGCTCCCCTTCTCCATTCAACTCCTGATTTTACAGCACTCCACATCCTATTCACCTTACTCCTTCTGCCAGAAAGCATTCCCTCCTATGCAGATGCTCTGCCCCCAGCAGCCACTTCATTCCTTTGTTAATCCTGCTGCTCTTCCATACCTTTTCCAGTTCTCCCCTAATTTGAGAGTACACTAGAATTGCACACAAATATGGGTCCGTTTGGGGTGTACACAACAGCATGACTTCATAATTATTTCCTTATAACTCTTAACATACAATTTACTTTTAGGGGGCAAATACTGCCAAACACTACATTGATATTTTACCATACACCCACGAGGTCTTCCGAGTAGCAACAGTCAGCTCAGGGCCTGTTATTACAGAAGGATGAGGGATTTTTTCTGTGTGCATTGCCTGATTTTTATCTGTATAAAATGTATCACTCATCAGATCATGCAGTCAATCAGCAATTCAAGGTCTTCCTACAAACCAGTCTGATTTTATTAACCCAAATAACTCTGTACCACTGGCAAACTGTCTCCTCCTGGTACTCTCCAATTAGTCTTCCTTAACTAATTCTTAAAATCTAGGACATGTTTCTCCAGCCTCCTGTTGCCACCAGGACGTCCACCCATGGCCCCAGTACTCCATCAGCAATATAACATCTATATCAAAGATCAATTCATTTTGCCAACAGGTTATTCCTCAAAGTTTAACACCCTAGAAAAGGGTATCTCATACCTCTCCTTTAAGTCAGCCTCTTCCTTAGATGTCCCATCTGGAGGACAGCACCAACTCTAACAGCCCCAAATATTTTGTTCTCTCAAATGAATACCCAGCCTTCCGAGAGCATTTTTTAAACACAATTCCCACAAAACAAGTTGCAGGCAAAGTTTTAAGCTCGTTGAAAACTCAAGTATGTTCCATTCTAGTGAATTTCTAATGAGAAACGCAGTCTTTCGGAAGGAAACATGATTTTTAAGAAGATGGGTACTGTTCTTGAGCTCTGCTGTGCCTTTAGCACCCACCTTATTGGGGTGTTTTGAAAAATATTGGTCTTGGGGAGCTCTGAACAGACGTTTTCAGAGCAGATTGAGAAAACGGCCACACAACTTATGCAAAAGGCTGCTTGAGGCTCAGTAGATATTGCAAAACCTTTCCCTTTTGCCTTAGAGAGTCACCTGTGTCACCACATGATCCATCAGCTTTACTCCTTTGGTCCCTTTCCACCTTTGTGCTTTACTGCAGTTTTCTGCTTGCTTTTTCCATACATGGAAAAGTTAAAAACAAACCAAAAAAAGTCTCAGAAACAAAGTCCTAAGAAGGGCTGCAAGAAGCTTCCTTTATAACTGAAATCAAGAACAAAGCCCTGATCATGTGCAAGTGTAAAAATCTATGGGGAATAAAAAAAGGAAAAAGAAACTAGTTTTTCTGAAAATGCATTTTCTTCCCTTTACAGGAAAAAAACCCAGCACACACTGTCGGAATGGCAATGTAACTCCAGGTTTGGGGGTATCCTGACCCAGCCTGTGCATCCTTACACAAGAGCAGCACCGGTGACTCAGCGCAGGAGCATCACAGTCTCCAGCATGACTCAGCAGTGCAGCAGGGCACTTGGAAGGGGTATGGTTTCTTGGCTTTCTGGTATATTCCTTCCAATAAGTCCATCTACCATAGTCTGGAAGTGCCGCTTTTGGGTTCACAGAGGGCCCCTGGGAGGTCAGGGACAAGAGTCAAGACAGCTTTTCTGTATTTGCACAGCTGTGCTGTAAGGAGATGAGATCCTCTCTACCTTCTTCCTACAGAAATCCAGGACAAACTGCCTGAGCTTCCACCAAAACCGCCGGCAGCCCTGCCTTTCCACTGAAACACCAGACAGAAAGAACCTATGGACTCACCTTGGGCACTTTGGCAAATCGTCCCACTCGGGTGTCTCGGATACTGGTGATATCCAGAATTTCCCTTTCCTACAACGGAATAAAGACAAGGAAAATGAGGAAAGACAAAGGAGGAAGGAAAGCACTCCATGACAGAGCTCCCAGAAGCTGTAAAGCAGGTTTGGCTCAGTGTCTTTCCCTGTGGAAGAGCTCTCCCAGCAGGAACAAGGCAGTGAGGGAAGCCATTTCCACAGAGGACACTACACAGCCTTCCCCAGGCAGCCCTTCCATGTCCTCACTACTGGCTTCTTGTCTTGTTTGTTCTTTTAATATCCAACCTGAATTTCCTTCCTCTGTTACTAATTTTTCTTCTCACCATGGGTCTGGAGAACAAATTATACTTGTTGCAGCAGATGATATTATTTCCAAGAGCACAATACAAGACAATGTGGATGCCATGTCTTCTGGCTGTTACCCCATTTTATTGTTAAACAGGACAGCAATTTTACTCCTAATTCCACTTCCTTCTGAGTCCGTAGTGCAAAAGCAGTTCAGTTTACTGTAGCTGCTAACCAACAGCATTTTCCAGGAATGTGAGATCTCTTCCAGTCTGGTTTTTCTTGTGGCAGCTATGCTTCCTTCCCCCAGCCCCTTTCCCAGGTATCCCAATGAAGTATCTCCCTTTCCATAGTGACACCAGTTTCCCTTGCCTCACTTTGTGCTCCACCTATTCCTGCTGGGACCCTTAGAGCAGAAATTCTACTGCCCGAGTGGACCTTGAAAGCAGAAGTCTGTCACAGGAGTGACAGAGACATCAAGGGGTGCAACAGTCCCCAGCATTGTGACACTGTTCTTGGGGGATGTGGCTGTGGCAGTGCCTGGCCCCAGCTGGCACTGGGCACGATCTCTGGAAAGGCAGAGCTCACCCAAACCCACCAGATCCCTGGCCAGGGCCTGTGCAGGACTGCGACTATCTGCCACGGCATGTAGGTCAGGCAGAGGAAGTAGAGCTTGAACCACAGCCTGCTCTGGAAAGCAGAAGTACGCCCAGCCTTCCACCTCCTTCTCCACCACTTGATGCTACTCCTCAGTGAGGAACTGAATTCTCTTTCCTCCATGTGTTGCCTCTCCCTCTCCTCCAGCAGCTGGCATCCTGTTCTTTGCTCTGGCAGCCTGCACACCCTGAGCACAACTCGCTCCCCAGACTCCACGTAGGCCCCACATCACTATGGTCACTACTCTTTAATTAAAATGTCTAAAACCCCAATGAGTCAGTTAATGGCCCCACTGTACAGGTTGGGAGAATCCTGTATCTTGCTGGGTGACAGGGATATCAGCAAAGCTGTTCTCCATGAAGTCCTTTGAAGGACATGTAATGAGCTCAGCAGGAGTCAAAATGCCAGTGTGACAGACACAGAAAGGCCACACTCACACCTTCAGTTTTTGCTCTTTCCTGGTGCTGTGAAGACCAACCTGCCACTGACCAGCTCCCACTCCTTGGTGGGGTGTCCCTGCTAAAAGGAATGAGCGTGGCAGCTTGCTCCCAAGTGCAGGACCCGACCACTTGCCGCGTTGTCATCTCACACAAACCTGACCCGGCTGGTTGGAGCCCGAGCTGTGCCGTCTCAGCACTTACCGTGCTCTGATAGGTCCAGTACACGTAAAAGCCCTTGGGATCCACCCGGAGAATCACAGGAGAAGCACTCGATGTTTCCTGACAAAAAAAAACCAACAAAAGAAAGAACGTTGGCACCTTGGGTGACTTGGAGAAAACATCCCGGGACACAAGGTTCCCATTTCAAATACAGACCCAGGCAGGTGAACATCCTCTGGAATTTATGGGAATGAACCCAAGGATTTTAGGACATCTCCAGAGTGACACTGTGAGGCTCTGGATGCTGAAGCCTGAGTATCACCTAATCTGTGCATTTAACAAGAACAGCTCTCTTGGAGATTTCTACACGAAGAACTAAGAGAACAAAGTGTCTGGAGATCCAATTAATTGTTTCATTTGAAAAGTCTTCCTTGACCTGCTTCATTCTACAAGCTCAGGAGTAGCCCAGGCCAAGCAGAGAAAGCATTCATCCATGGCATCTCCCACCCAGGTGCTCATGCTGATTGTCTGGGCTCCCGGTCAGGAAGGCTTCAAGGAGGGGGTGCTGCATCAGTGCAGCTTTAGGTGGGGATTCTGAAACTCCACAGACTGTCTCTACACGGGCCATCAAAAGAAGAAGCTGTGCAGACACCCACACCAGAGGCTCAAATCAGATGAAATTGTTTGGGGCTGATCCTGAATCCCACACAGCCATTTCTGAGAAGGCTCCAAATTCAATTCAGGAAGCTGAAACACCTCACTGTTTAGATGAAACCAGTAATGAAATTCGGAAGTTGTACTTGTCTCTTGGCCTCAGGTTCTTCAGTTTGTTATTCAACTCATACTTCACTCTAGAGTGTACCTGTATTTTCAGGGACCTCCGTTTCCATACTCAATATTTACAGTAAACTGCTCATTGCACAGCACATCATATGTGGTCCTTTTAGTCCCTCCTGTCTTCCTTCTGCTGTGCTAGGGCCAGCACTGGCCTGCCCAGTACCATGTCTATGTTCCCAGAGCTCTTGGCTGGCTCCCTGCACACGTATCCATGGAGAGCAGAACAGGCCCCATGGTACCACCAGAGAGTACTGTGCCATGTCCTAGATTACCCTTATCTCCCACAAAGCAGCTTTCTGGAGGGCAAGCTGAGGCTGCAAGGAAGCTGCTGCCAGCCGGGCTCCTGGGCAGGGCCAGGCCTGCCTGGGGGTGCAGGCAGCCTCTCCAATGGGGGCAGCAAAGGAAACGGGCAATCCCACAGAAGACGGTCTGGCAGCCAAACTGCTGCTCACTCTGTGGGGCAGAAAGCAAACAATGTCTGCTAAAATCCTGTAATCCATGATCTTTCAGAGATAGGAACAGTTTTGACTCTACTATGAGGACTCAGAGGCAGCACAGAGCCAAACCCACACCCATCTGCCCTGCTCAGGAGGTCAGCCACTACCCTGTGCCCTGCCTGGGGTCCTGACAGGGTTCCCAGCTGGTTCTTTAACTCAGCTACCACCCATGCAGTAGGCCTTCATCTCTTCAGTCTGCTTAAGAGCCCCAGCTTGCTGGATGCTGAACAAAGCACAGCAGAGCTGCTCCTTACTCCAAGGTCCTGCAACTAACTCGTGGGGCAGTCAGAGCAGTCCTGCCTGTCAGGAATCCATTGCTCTCTCCTCTAGACAGTACCTTACCAAAGCCGGACAAGGTGAAGGCTCTGTAGAAAAACTGTGGGTTTGCTTTTTTTGCTGGAAGGCCCCAGTTCAGGTCCAAGCTGGTGCAAGAGGCCAATCTGATCTTCCTTAACTCTTTCACCTCACTTACTGCAGAAGGAGTTCAAAACTGTTACCACACCACAGTCAGGTCAATTGAAAGAGAGACAAATAACCACAACTCTCATGAATTCTAAAGCGCAGCAATCCTGCAGTCTGGAGCTCTCACCATCATCCCCTGCAGCCTGTTCTAACCATGGATTGGGAAAGTCTAATGCGATGGAGCAATGTGACCAAAACAGCCCACTCATGGAGAAGCCTTTCTTTATTGGTGGAGATCAAGCCTGTAAACTACTCAGTTGAGGCAACCTTTTAGGAGTGTTTACAAATACATAAACCTTAGGGAAAGATCCAGACAGGAATTGAGCTCACTAACCAACAGCTACAGCAGCAAATAAACACTTGGTGGGTCTTGGAAGCCCAGCTTGACTCACCTTGGGTTTCAAGGGAACCTATCCCAGGAATACACAGTGAAGTTCTTAACAGCTTCCAATTTTTGGGAGAGTGGTCCCCAAGGACTGAACACAAAGTCATCAGCAATTTTAGACAAATTTGGCTACTGTATTCTGAGAAACCAGATCCTTGTTCAAATTCTAAGAAGCCCCAAGTGCACTCTGCAAGCAGTGGGCCCACAGGAAAGAGGAGGAAGGCTGCGCCTTTCACTGTACGCCGCTGTCATCCTCCTGTTTATGTACTGCTAATAGAGCAACTGGCAGTGATATTCCAACCTGTATTCCTCACATCCATCCTTTCTGCCAGCTGCACAGTACACTGCTCTCATTCTCAGTGCCACTGGACCACTCCACTGATGTTGCACACAGGTGATCCACTCCCCCACATGCTCCTTTGGGACTTAACACTATTCCAGCTTCACACCCACAAAAGTGCTTATCCCTCCTGCACTGCTGCTGCAGGCTCCTTCTGATCATCTCATTTGCAACACCACATGAATTGTCTCCCCAGATCTCCATGAATAACCATAACCTGGGCTCCCCCTTCTATCAACCTTCATGCTCAACAGCATACAATCCATCTCCAGACAGCACAGATGGGCAGCTGCTCTCCTCCTGCTCGGGTATGTGGGCGCTGAGGTAAACACTCCTTTGCCTCCTTAGAAAGCGAGGAGGGGAACCCTTACACTCCGATGAACTGCTGCTGCTCTACATTTTTGTCCCCTCATGCAGAAAGGCAGTGACTGCAAAGCAGCTGTTTTGAAGGTAAAGAGCACAATGAGCCGGAGAGAGCAGCAGCTTGCTGCAGCACCCTGAGGCTCCAGCCCTGTTAAAGCACAGGCCCTTTGCTGCTTGGTCACCGTACACTCGGGAATTCCCAGACCCAGGCAGGCGTGGGAGGCCATGGCTCACCCCCGATCCACTCAGGCAACAGGGCCATAAGAGGAAGCAACTTGGAGCCTGATTTCATCTCTATCTGCAAAATGCAGTGAGTGCTCTTTGCTCTGGAATAGATCTTACCCCTCACGCTCCTCCAGAAAGTCCAAATGTGGCACATGCATCTCACCCCACAGACTCGGAGCAGCGACCACCTCCCCCGAGGACTGGACCTTGTGTCCTACACCAGAGGCTGCACACACAGACCCAGTGCGCACTCACTTCATTTGTTTTCATCCTTCACAACAAAAGGTGCAGAAACCACATCCCCAACCCCTTTCACACACACCCTTGATTTTAGTCCTCGGCTTTCCTGTTCTTCCCAGTTCCCTCTCCCTGTCCAGAGATCTCTGCTGTCAAGGGGGTTACCACACTGAACACAGACTCTCAGCCTCCCCACAAACTGTGACCCAAACAGTGTCTCCTTGCCACCACAGACACAGCCTAGGAAAGGAACACCTCAGTACTCACATCATCCCATTTGATGAAGCGGTCGCCCTTGCACAGGTACTCCTTCACCTCCGGGGGCTGCAAGATGGGATTCAGCATGGACATGATCCTGCAGATGTGCTCCTCGGCTACCAGAAGCAAGAGCAGCTGCACAGTTCACTCCTCCTTAGCCCCCTCTCCTCTATCTCTGCCTCTCACGTGGCAGGGCGTTCTGCCATGGCCACTGTTGGCATCGGAGAGCAAACAACCTCTTATATACCAGCCCAATTTAGGAGGGGCAGGGACAGGCAGGCGAGGAGCGATGAATCTGCATTGTAAATCAACCGCTCTCCAGGCAAGCAGAGCCTCACCCAAGGTCACCCAGAGGAAGGCTGGCGATGGCTGGGGTGCTCGTGGGCACACACACCCACTGTCCCTCCGGGAAGGATCCACTCCTTGGAGCTGTGCTGGTGAGGCACCCGGCTCAGTGAACTTCCGCAACTCAACTTCCTTAAATGCTCTCTTGACGAAGTACAGGCATTGCCAGAAATGCTCCAACTGCTTCAGCAGCTGTGGTTACAGAGCCGCTCAGCTCTGGCTACAAGCAGACTGCCCCCTTCATGCAACAGGCCAGATGTCCCAGGAAACAAGCTCATTCCTAGCTCTGGACAGATGCCATTTCTGGGGCCACTCACTGCACCGTCCAGTCTTAAATAGTTTTCCTTTCTCTTATGGGCTCTTCAGAATGTCAGCCTCAAAGTGAGACAGACCAGCAGAGCAGCTGGAAATTCCCCAGATGAAATAAAACATTCCCAGAGTCCAAGGAACTGCACTATTCTCCGGATTAACTTGGGTCTGCGGCAGATACATGGGACACAGAACAGGAGAGGTGGGCAAGGTGGGGATTATAATGACAAGGCTGCAGGGAAGTGACCAAAAGCAGAACAGGTTAAAGGCAAATAGGGCCAAAACGAGTCTCTGCTCCTGGCTTTGGAATGAAGGAATTCGATGTGGGCAGCAGAGGAGGAAAGGAGCTCCACTGGCTGATGGGCACTGGCTGACCTGGAGAGTGACTTATGAAAAGGCCTGACACGGGCAAGCTCAATGTTAGTCAGAGGCAGAGCCCCCCCCCAACTAATTACAAGTGGAGATACCTGTGCTATGATTGCTGTGGATTACCAGGCACATGGTGGGATGTCATCCTCATGGAAGACAAAGCCAAGGTGTGGCACTTGCCATTGCTCAAGAGGGACAAGCTGCTGGCAAAAGTAGCACAGACTCCCTAAGAAGAGGGGAACAAACTCCCCCACTGTGCAAGGGGAGCCAGCTGCATGTTTTGTTCCTTCCTTTCTTCCCAGCCCTGATGAGATAAGTCTGGCACTCTGGAGTAGCCTGGACAGCTGGGGGAATGGTCACTGAAGGAATCTTCAGGTCATTCTCAGGTGTTAGCAGCATGAGACAGGAGAGATTAAGGGGAACTCTAGCAAGTGTTCCAACTGTAAAACAGTAAAAGCATGAATCAGAGCTCCCTGCTGCAGGAAAAGAGAACCCTAAGCAAACCCAGCATCCTTTGTCTTTCAAGGGTTTACCTGCCCAAAAAAACCCCTGGGAATAAGAGAGCTTCCACACTTCCAGTTACCATGCCATTTTCTGCACTTATCAATCTTGCCCTTACAGGAATTGGCTCTCCAAGGGATATTATTATTCCTTTATTTCCTCAGGGTCACTGGGACATTCCAGGACCAACCAAGACAGTGTCACCAGGATCCCACACCCAGGGAAAGTGGTTACTCCCAAGCAGAGAAGCAGCAGATGACAAAGGGTGTAGAGAGGACTGAAAGTTCTCTACACTCGCCTGATCCCTTCTGCAAGGCCAGGGCAGCTTCAGGGCTGCTTCCCTTTAAATTAGGGAGCAGCAATGGAGAGAATAGAGAGCATCAATCTTGCTCAGAGGTGCTGCAGTCCTCCCAGCCTCTCAAACACTGACAGCACTGCAGGAAGGCCCTGGAGGTCACGGCTGTGAAGCAGTGAGAGGTGGGATGAGCTTTGCCACCTGGTACTGCCAAGGGCAGGTGAGATCAATCATAGCTACTGGATCCCGTGGCTTGACTGGTATTATCAGTTATCACAGCTTTGTGAATCAAGTGTGTTTCCTGCCAGAATCTTCCTGCCAGGGCCTCACTGAGAGGCTGCTTCTGTCCTGCTCTCATACCCGGATATTCATCAGCTTTCTCTGCCTCATCAACAAACAAAGTAAGCAAGAATCTTGCCACAGCTTCACTCACATGTCACTCAAAGTCAGCTTTCTGTAAGGAATAAAGCCTTACTTCAATAAATAATAAAATCATAATTAAGACCCAACCAAATACAAGCAGCATGAAGAGCAGTGCCCAAGTTGGCGGCTGCCCTGCAAGGCCACGTGATGCCCAACAGCAAGGGCCAAACCCCCACTTGCACAAAGGTTGTCACAAAAGCTGCAGCTCCCTTCCTTTTGCCCAACCCAGCCTCCTTATCTTCCACTTCACACTCCTTGCTCTGTGGGAGCCTCTGTCCCTTGCATGCAGAGATGGCTGATGGAGCCGTGATAGGATAGAGCAGCAGTCCTTCCCTCTGCAGAGAGCTCCAACGTTAGAGCAGGTGGGAAATGCAGTACTAGAGCAGTATTTGTTTATTCAAACCAGCCTTTATTTTCTCTCTCCTGTAAGGCCCATCACCCAGGGCACACTCATCCCACAGCGCTCTCCTTGCTTTCCTCCCATACCTTCACCGCCAGACAACCCACCACTTGCTAAAACAGTTTTGATATCCAAACATTTCCCTTTTTTTCATTTCACACTCTCCCTTCTCTCCCTGCGCTATCTATCCAGCAGCCTGTACCTCTCCCAAGGTGCATGCAGCAGCAAGGCAGGCACCATCACCCTTCAGACAAGGTTTAGGAGACAAGGTTTGCAAGGACACTGATTTAAGCCACACTGTTGACCACCCTGACGAGATGGCTCCTGAATTCCAGCAAATTACTCTGTAACCTCCACCCCAGCTTACTCCTGGCACACAGAAAATCCGTAAGAAATCTCTCCCAGCGTTGTTGCAGGATAATTATACTTTGCCATGTGTAATGCTGTCCTCTAGTGAAGAGCTGTGACACTGCACATCAGCAATGAACACCCATCTCTGCAAACGCCAGCCCATCCCACTGCTCCTGTGGCTGCTCTGCCCTCAGAGCCCTGGCAATCCGGAAAGGATTAACGATACCATTAAGACCACAAAGCCAGTATTTTCTCACCACCCTGGAGAGCAGAACTGCTCAGTGTGTGTACAGGGGCATATTTTGTGTCCTACTTTGAGCCAAAACCACAAGGCCAAGGACTCCTGACAGCTCTCAGCATGACTCTTCAGCTTGATCTGCAAAAGTCAGACGGTAGTGGACTGTGGCACAGAGACAAGTGGCCACAGATGCCACAAAACCATAAAAGCAATGAGGTCTTGTGCAAAAAAACCCCAAAAACCCTGACACCAAAAAAAAACCCCAAACCCAAGAAACTATCTGTCCAACCACCAAGACATGGTTAGGCCCATAATTAACTGCCCACTGGGCAGAGTGTGCTGTGTTTACAGCACTGACAGCTTTCGGCGTATTTCCAAACAGCACAGTGCGTGCTGCAAGCAGGATCACACCGTATTTAAACATCCCATAGATTCCTGCAGTGCCAGGTCACTGCTGCCCAGGGCTGGCTGAACCATGCCATTCCTGACTGCTGGGAAAAGAACAAGACTTTCCAAGACAGGTCATTAACAGGAAAGGAAGTGCATGAGGAGCAGTGGCACACAAACAACACGCCCATCTCATGGTACACTTCAGTAGCAGAGTAACAAGAACAGGAAAGCAACTTGTACCACAGCTGGAGGTGGATGCAGCAGGTTCCCCCTGTATTCACCTCCAGTACAAAACACTGCACAGGAAATCAGGATACTGGAGGAGGAAGCCCCATTCTGCTCTTAAGCTCATCAACATTTCCTTCCCACTCCACCAGCCCGGCTTACTCCAACTGCTTGCCTACTCAGCTCACGAAGCTGAACAGGTGTCAGCCATGGTATTCCCTGGCCCTTCCACAAACTTCACTTCTCCACACGCTAGCCCAAAGCTCTGGTTTCTGTAATATCCAGCCTCAACCTACAGCATTCTCCTCCTCCTTGCAAAGGCCTTTGCACAGCTCAGAGAGATGTCCCCAGGCATCCCACTCTGTATTCTGCTACTCTCAGAAGCAGGGTCTGCATGGAGAGGATCTATCTCAGGCCAGCAATCTTCCCTTAATTAAGTCTTCCCTATCCTGCAGCACTGGGATGCTATTCACTGACTGTGACCATGGGAAATCAATAACACAGGTTTATTTAGCTACATCCTTCAAGGGCCCTTGGAGAGCAAACAAACATCCCACTGCACAGGCAGCAGCAGAATTCAAGCTTTCTAGTGGACCCTCGGGCCTGAGAAGTCAAAATTAAAGGAGGTTATAAAGAACAGGAGCCTGCAGAGCAGTCTTTGGAGTGGTGGGAGGAAGGCTCTTCAGAGGCTCTGCAGCTCTCCTTCCTTGGCAGGTCCAGTCCCTGAGTGCATCACGTACCCCTGACTATCTCCAGCAAGTCATCTCTTTTGTCCTCTAGGAAGAATCCTAGAGAGGGATAATTCGCAAGCTGTGTCTAGTGTCACAGTCACTGACTTTACAAGACCCCAGAGCTTCAGTTTTGCACCACAGGAGTCCACTCAGAGCACAGCTTGGTGTTTCTGCCAAAACCCCAAGGACAAAGCAAACACCATTACTGCAGCTCCTTTAGGGGTGGTTGTTAGCAAGGAACTCTGTTTAGGAAAGAAGGCACACACCTGCTCACAGCTGCCTGGAGAGAAGCTCACACCTAGTTATCTGTCCACAATAAAATGAAAGGTTTTCACCTGACTTTGGCAAAAGCCAAGACTTCACATTTAATGAACACAAGCCTTGTCTTACTCAAAGGCCTGAGGGCAGAGGGCTGGCAGGGAGAAGAGAGCCTTACAAACACCGAATTTCTTGAATAATACCATGGAACTGTGTGTTTTAGGAAGGGCAAGTCTCCACTGCAGCATGAGTGAGTCACAAATAAAACACAACAGGGAGATGAAGCTGTTGGGCTGAAGGCAGAACATCGCAAGCCCACCACACTCACTACATTTGCTGAGAATGTTCCAACAATACCCCTGCACATCCAGTCTTGTCCAGTTCCTAAACAGGGAAAGGTGAATGCTTGTTTCAACAGTGAACAGATACATCTATCATATTGCTAGTGATATTGGTGAATATGAGTGGATACATATAAGATTTGGTTGAAAGGTTCATCAAAGGTCAGCTTTGGAACAGGGCCTGTTGTTCCGGCCTCCGTACTTCAACTTGACAAGCACCAGGCAAAAACTGTCAAGAGCTCACTAAGCCCCAGAGGCATTGCCTGTACATGTCAATCCTCTCTCTCTTAACTGGAATTAAGCAAGAGCATAGGGAAAGGACTTGTGGGAGGAAGTAACTCATCATCATTTCACCTGCTGAATAAGAAAGGAGAAGGGGCTGGAGCAAACCCATCACTGAGGGAAAACACATTGAAAAATTACTAGAAAATCCATTTTGTAGGAATTGCTATAAATTCATATGTATAATTATATTTAAACATATGCAGCTCAAGCAATTTCGTGTATATAACTTCTAGAACACCACAGAAGAGGCAATTCTATAACCAGAAAAGCTTTGCAAGCTGGGAACCATCAGTTAATTCTGTTTAGGTATGAGATATTTGACTTTAAGGAGAACACAGGTGTAACCAATACTATCAGGTGTAACCAATAAGCACAAGAGAGGCTGGGGCACACGGAGAAGTCATAAAACTGGCTAACAAACATTTCCCAGACACGCAACAGCATTTCATTAACATTAAATACTCCAAGAGGCCACAGCACATAGTTCAAAATGGTTTGGGTTGGAACGGACCTTGAAAATCATCTAGTCCACCTCCCCAGCCCAAACAGGCAGGTTTTGCCTCCCAAAACTGCTTTGCCTTTGTAAGAACAATCAGACACACACTCCATACTTGAGGGGCTTCACAGCCCATCCCAGATTCTCCTTTTGCTGCTGGACACTGGGAGCTCCCTGCCCTGTCCAGTCAGTGCACACAGACCACCATGGCAATGCCCCACCTCCACATACAGACAGCAGACATGGAGCTTTTAGTCAATACAATCCACCCTTTCCAAGAATTACAATTATTTTGAAGCTACTCCATTAATTCCATAACATATCTTCTTGGGGAAGCCTCTTTGAGTAATAGGCAGTTCTCCAGGTGCTATAGCCTCCTCCAGAACTACAAGTCCTGGTTCACAAAAGGTTTCCACTGCAACCACTACACTTGACTGATTTCTCCCTCTCTTCAATCTGAGGGATTGAAGGGAAGGAGAAAATTACTGCAGAAGGTGCAACTACATCATGCCCAAAAGTAATTTTCTTGCACCATAAAGAAAACAAGGCTAATTTATACCCCAAATCAGCATTTTAGCTGTCTTTTGCACAAGACAATAGATCACTTTTTTAGGGAACTAACACCTGTGGAGTAAGGTGAAGCTATACTTTAAGAGGAGGTTTAGATTGTATCAATAAGGGGTTTGGGAAGAGCCCAATTTGGACAAAACTAAGGCAGCCTTTCCCCCTAAAAATTGCCGCTTAGCTCGGGCACCCTTGCAGCCTCACAGAGGTGCAGGCAGCACGTACCTGCATCAGGGAGGCACCAAGAAGTAACTTCGTCGGGAAGACCAAGGCAGAGAGGAGACTCCTGACATCCTCCAGCGCTGGGCACGTTCCAGGAGGCCGTGCCACAAGCCTTCCCTGAGGCTCGGCGGGTGCTGCCCAGCTCCCCGAGGCATCGCTCACCGGTCTCCCCCCACGCCGGGGCGGTAAGAGGGGGGAAGGGGGCGGCGCCGGGGGGGCTCCTTTTAAAGGTGGCTCGGGCTCCTCCCCCTGCCCTCCCTCCTCCCCTCCTCTCTCCTCCCCTCCCCTGCCCTCCCTCCCTTCCTGCCGTCCCCACCCCTCTGGGCGGGGTTGCCCCCTACGGCCCGCCCCTCGCCCCCGGCGGGGCAGCGCGGGCAGCGGCACCGGTGGCAGCGCGGGCGGGACCGGCATGTCCCGAG